>JAQZBX010008646.1:0-47678 GCA_029593785.1 Cabassous unicinctus | reverse complement strand
AGATAGACAACTTAAAAATAGAATAGAATAATTCAGTTATAAACCAATATATAAAGTCAAATGATTTTTGAAAATATGCCTGGGAAACTCGATAATTTAAAGGGGGAAAAAACCTCATTCTTTATCTCACTCTATGCAAGTTAATTTGCAATTTATTACAGGTTTAAGGATAACAGCTTAAACACTATGGCTTCCAGAAGTAAGAAAAGGAGTCTACCTTGGTGATAATTGATAAATAGGATTTTGACAAATTTAAAAACTACTTGTAATCAAAGATATCATTAAGAAAATGAATAGTCAATCTCTAGATAAGAGTAAATATCTGAAGACTGGGAGTAAATGTACAGAAAGCAAACATCTGCATAGATTTCATGAAATTTAGTAAGTTTTAAAACAACCTTTTATTTTTTCCCTTCATGAACTCCTTTTGGAAGTCTGGTGAAGCCTATGAATGAATCCTTAGAAAAATACCTTAAAATAAATAAATAAATACATAGAATTACAAATCAAACAATATATATTGATGTAAAATTAACAAAATATTAAAATAAAAATTTGTGTTAGAGTGATAGTTGTGTTTCATCAATCAGGCATTAAAGAACAATGTTGACAGGCATGTAGGTAAACTACTGTAATTTGAAACTGAGGATGAGCATAAAAACATTTTAATGTAATTTTCATCTATAAATGATATTAAAATATTTGTGTTCTTATGATCAGAAGTAGTGATAATACTGAGGCTTATTGCCTACCTTCGTAATTGATGGAGGGACTAAATTTCAGTGATACTTCGTGAAACTGAAGACATATTTTTTCCATCCAATATCATCATACACTTTCTGTCTATTGATTTTTTCCGTATAATAAGTTTTATTTAGAGAAAAGCTTTGGATTGCATAAAAGTTACATTGAAAGTAACTTCAATGTATCCCCTCCCCCTCCCACGTTTGCCCCTGTTGATAACATCTTACATTATTATTGTACATTTGTTATAATTGATGAAGAAATAATTGAGCATTGCTATTTACCAAGATCTATAGTTTTCATTATGGTTTACATATTTCACTGTACAGTTTTATAAAATTTGACAAAATATAGAATGGCTTGTAAGTGACATTTCAAATTAATGTAGAAAATTTCAATGCCCTAAAAATGCCCTATATTCCACTTGCTCTTCACTTTCCCTCCCCTCAGAACCCCTCAGAAGGATAGTGGTAACCATTGTCCTTATATCAAAGTTACAAGTTCTTCCAATACTACAATAATAAAAGTCTACTTTGGTCCATGGATGCATTTCCCCCCCTTATGTTTGTTCATTCCTCAATCCTGAAGATTTTGGGATGGTGATGCCTACTCTGCTTCAAATTTAGAAGGGGCCTAGATCTTATGGAGCAGATGGAAGGGACTGTTTTGCTTTCAGTTGTAGATACTCTGTTTTTTGGGATGGGAGTTGGCCATCATCATCACTTTGTTAGCTGTCCTGGATGAGTACAAAAAGACTGGAAGGTAGGTGTTGGTTGCAACTCTACTGAGATTTGGGGCTCAACTGGCATATGAACACACTGAAGATTTAAGTCTCTGGGAGATATATTTAATGGGAATAGTGCTAATTGTAGGTTCAAATAAAAGTAGTAGAAGAATCATATGTAGGCAAATTATAAATGAGTGTAACTGTTATATTGAGGAAACAGACTACCGTATATTCCAAGGAAAGTCTCATTGATGAGGTGCTGGTTTCATGGGTTTGTGTGCCTTGCCTATGGTGTCTGTATGTCTCTAGATCCCTTGGGAGCATAATTGTTTGGGTTTTCTTTACTGTGGCATTTAGGGAGATCTACCTGAGACATGCATAAGTGTAATCTCTGAAACTTTGAAATCTCATAGCCAAAAGAATTCTTTTGAATTTAATGTTCGTCCCTTTGGGTCAAGGTCTTTTTTTAAAGGTATTGTTTGTTGGCACTTGGTATTAATCCCTCAGTGCCAGAGAGGCTCATTTCCAGGAGTCATGTCCCACACTGGAGTGAAGGTTGAGAGTTTATTTGCTGAATTTGGTTTAGGGAGAAGCCACATTTGAGTAACAAGGAGGTGTTAAGGAAGTAACTCTTAGGCATCAGTTATTATTTGACTAAGTTTCAATTTTACAAGGGTAAGGTTCTTAAGCACAAGTATTAATATCATACATTTGGCATATTGGTCTGTTTTTCTTGTATTAGGCACTGCCTATGTACTCCAGAGATTCTTGACACTCTATTTGAAAATGTAGCAGAACCTCCTAGAATGGGAGTATAATATTTCTTTGATTACTGTGTGGGTCTCCACCCACTGATAAAACATCCTATGACCACATGAACACTTTCATATTCCATAGAGGCATATCCAGGTGTAGCTTTCCCCACACATCCTCTCATCACCAACAACCTGCACCAATGACCCTCCCCTGCCATAGATATTTAGGAACACTCACACAATTCTATTCTCAACCATAGTCCTCATCTTTCCCAGAGTCAACCCATTCTTTCCTTGAACCTTCCCCCACCTCCAGGGATGGCCCATCCTATCCCCCTAATTGCATACATTCACTATCCAGTACCACCAGCCCTATTTAAAACTCTGAATCCCTATCATTTCCATCTATTGACCACTACCAAACCACCACCATTCACCTTATCATGGATCCTGCCCAGATTGAGCATTGGCTCACCATTCTCTACTCCCTTTCTATCTCCTGGTACCCTATATTCCAGATTCTACACCCCTGAGACTGCTCAATATCCTCAGTACATATCAGTGAAATCATGCACTATTTGGTCCTTAGTGACTAGCTTACTTCGTTCAACATAAGGTCTTCAAGTTTCATCCATGTGTTCACATGTGTTAAAGCTTCATTCCTTCTTATAGCTGAGAAATACTCCATCTTATGTATATACCACATTTTGTTTATCCATTCATCCATTGATGGACAGTTGGGTTGCTTACAATTTTTGGCAATTGTGATAATGTCATGATGAACATTGGTGTGCATATATCTGTTCACATTCCTGCTTTCATTTCTTTTGGTTGCTGTATTAGTCAGCCAAAGGTATGCTGAGGCAAGGTACCAGAAATCTGTTAGCATTTATAAAGGGTATTTATTTGGGTAGAAGCTTACAATAACAAGGCCATAAAGTGTAAGTTACTTCCCTCACTAAAGTCTGTTGCCATATGTTGGAGTAAGACTTCTGCCAATCTCTGTGAGAGTTCTGCCTTCTTCTTCCCATTAAGGCTCTGTGGTCCCAGCTTCTCCAATCTCAGCTGTAGGCTGGGATAAGTCTAGTCTCTCTCCCAGGGCTCATTACTCTCCAGGCTGAGCTACAGCTGTTGGCTATCAGGCTCTCTCTCTCCAGGGCCCCTGCCAAGCCTGTGAAGCCATCTCTATTCCTCTGTGCTCTTCTCCCATGTATTTACTTCCAGGGGCTCCAGCATCAAAAACTCTAACTCTTTCCTCTGCCATGTCATTTTCTTTATGAGTCCTCACCCACCAAGGGGGAAGAGACTCAATGTCCTACTGATGTGGCTGAATCAAAACCCCAATCTTAATTTAATCAACTAAAAGTGAAATCTCTGAATCTAATACAATCTAAGATGCCCAGAGGAATAGAGCAGTTTACAAAAATAATTCAGCATTTATTGTTGGCATTCATAAACAATGCCAAACTGCTACAGGTATATTCCTATAATTGAGTATATTCATATGGCAATTCTATACCTAGCTTCCTGAGGTACTTCCAAATCATCCTCCACAGCGGCTGCACCATTCTACCTTCAACCAACAGTAGATAAGTGTTCCCATTCCTCCACATCCTCTCCAAAACTTAAAATTTTCTGTTTCTTAAACAGCAGTTAGTTTAATAGGTGTAAGATGTTATCTTATTGTAATTTTGATTTGCATTTCTCTAATAGTTGCAGATGCTGAGCACCTTTCCATGTGCTTTTTAGCCATTTTTATTTCCTCTTTGGAAAATTGTCTATTCAATTCTATGGCCCATTTTTTTAAAAAGGGTTGTTTGTCTTTTCATTATTGAGATTTAAGATTTTTATATATATGCTTGATATTAGATACTTGTCAGATAAGTTGTTTCCAAATATTTGTCCCCATTGAGTAAGCTGAGTTTTCACTTTCGTGACTCCTTTGAAGCACAACAGTTTTTAATTTTGAGGAGATACCATTTATCTATTTTCCTCTCATTTCTCATGCTTTGGATGTAAAGTTTGTGAAACCATTTTCTACTACCAGATCTTGTCAATGCTTCCCAACATTATCTTCTAGGAGCTTTATGTTTGTTTCTCTTATATTTAGGTCTTTGATGAATCTTTAGTTAATTTTGGTATAGGGCATGAGATGGTGATCCTCTTTCATTCGTTTGGATGTGGATATTCAGTTCTTCCAGAAGAATTTTTTGAAGAGACAATTCTTTCCCAGTTGAATGGGCTTTGTGGACTTGTCAAACATCAGTTGATCACATAAGTGAGGATCTATATCTGAATTCTCAATTTGGTTTCATCGGTCAGTATGTCTATCGTTGTGTCAATATCATACAGTTTTTTTTTGAAGTTTCAATATTTTATTCAAGTTTTTTTTTATGATGTTAATTACAGCATTTGAAAGGAATGATCTAATTCCACACAAAATGGAAGACTCTAAAATGTATCCATTAAACTGCTAAAAATAAATTGAGTGCTGAGAATACAACAGAAGTCCAATTTAGAATCTGTGCATTGTCACCATGTGATTACAGTCACAGAGACTCTTCCCAGCTTGCAGCTGGAACTCTTGGAAGCTATGTCACACTCTGGTACAAGGGTACAGAACCACAACCCAAGAGGGAATTCAGTCCTGAATTATTGCCTGTATCACATCCACCCTCTTCACCCCAAAATGGCACAAAAGAAACAACTACTAAGCCCTGCAGACTACTTTTGGTGTAAAAGAGGTGATGAACTGGGGTGCAAACAGGTCATGAAGATCTGTCTAAAAATGTCCCTTTGTGATAAGTTTGTATACACCATCAAGCAATATGCGTCTCCACAACTGGGGTTAGGAAACCCAGGTTCAATTCCCAGGAAATCACAATTTCATTCATTTACTCAATAGGAATTCACAAAGCACCTACAATTATCAGCTTCCACTTGCAGCCATTTCTAGATAAAAAAAGAAACTTGATATCTCTAGAGGGACCCCCAAGTTACCCCAAAGTTGACAGCTTAAAGGACCTTTTTGGAATTGGGTTTCTTCTACACCTCTGAAAGGGTAACACTTTAAAGCTGAATCATCTTTAACCTGGAGGTCTAACATGATATTTAGCAATACTTGCCTCCCAGACATACAACATAAAAAAGTACACTACATTCTGAAGGTAGGTATGCTGCCAAATATTTTAAAATTTAATGATTGTACAGTATTCATTTATGCTTCAAATTTCAGTCCTAAACCAAGCTTATGTCCACCATCACTGACATTCTTGCCATCCAGCAGAGCTGACAGTGACAGTTTGATACCTGGCTTTAGGGTCTGAGTGTATCCTAAACCTGTCAGGCTAGAGTTGTTCACTTTAGCCAAGAAGCGTCGAGGTTGATCTGACACACGGCTGCTATTCTGAAATGGGTATTCCTATTACCCGCTGTCCCGGTGAGATTGATGGTGGTCTCCAAATTCTTGTTCACCTTCTGGTAAATGGAGCCAACAAACTCTGTCCCATCATTCACATTAGTGTGAAGCTGGAATTCATCAGTCTAGTAACCAATGTCAAAATTGCTCTTTGTCACCTGGGACTTTGCAGTCTCAAAATTCATCTGATAGTCACCCAGCCAGCCCTCATAACCCTGCACCAAACTGCCCCTGATTGAAGGCCTGGCAATGTCAAAATCTACACCAATGCC
Organism: Cabassous unicinctus; assembly: GCA_029593785.1. Taxonomy (NCBI): domain Eukaryota; kingdom Metazoa; phylum Chordata; class Mammalia; order Cingulata; family Chlamyphoridae; genus Cabassous; species Cabassous unicinctus. The sequence continues at coordinate 41,762 of JAQZBX010008646.1, read as the reverse complement.
CGGGTTGATGTGCTACTACTGGTACCCTGTCTTGATTTTAACATTTTTTTTCTCCAATGTTAGGTGAGAAGGATGAATTGAAGGTCAGCTTCAGTCCATGTGTGAGCTGACCCTCCATGGTAATCTCGGTGCCTAGTGTGTTGTCAGTGTTCCATTTCTCTGTAAATGGCAGACCATATTCAGTCCATCTGTACTTGTTTTCCAGACTGCCCGTCACTTTGCTGGTCTCAGTGTTGACTGAGACTGAGTGTGTAAATTCCAGTCCATTCTCAGATTTTGTTTTCAAATCAGGTTTCATTAAGCCAAATCCATAACCCTTGATGAAGACATCCCTGGCAGATTTTCCAAGATGAACATATGTAGGAGGCACAGCCATCTTCTGCTCAGAGACAGTGTTAACGGGCTTAGTGGTGGCTATGGTGTAAGGCAGTGCAGAGGAACCCAGTGAGCTATCATGCAGTTTTGACAAATGTAGCTTTGTAGTATGCTTTAAAATCAGATAGCGTGATTCCTCCAATTTTATTTTTCTTTCTAAAGATGTTTTGGGCTATTTGGGGCCCCTTATACTTCCAAATAATTTTGATAACTTGCTGTCCTAGCACTTTTGGAATTACATTGAATATGTAAATAAATTTGGGTAGGAAAGACATCTAAATGATATTTAGCCTTCCAATCCATAACCTGGAATATTCTTCCATTAATGTAGGTCTTCTTTGATATCCTTTAGCAATGGTTTTCAGTTTTCTGTGTACAAGGCCTTATATGCTTAGTTAAATTAAATCCTAGATATTGGATTCCTTTAGTTGTTAATTGTAAATGGAAATTTTTTCCAATTTCCTTCTAAGATTGCTCATTATTATTGTTCAGAAACACTAGTGATTTTTACATGTTGATCATATATCCTGCCACTTTATTAAATGTGTTTATCAGTTCTAGAAGCTTTATTGCAAATTTTTCAGGACTTTCTACATATAGGAACATGTCATCTGCAAATAGTTAAATTTTTCCTTCTTCCTTTCCAATTTGTATTCCTTTTATTTCTTTTTCTTGCCTAAGCACTCAAGTAAGTACTTGTAACACAATGTTAAATAAGAGTGGTGACAATGGGCATCCTTGTTTTGATCTAGATATTATAGGGAAAACTTTTATCATTTCCCCTTGGAGTATCATATTAGCTGTGAGTTTTTCATATATGCCCTTGTATTAGTCAGCCAAAGGGGTGCTGAAGCAAAATATCATAAATTGGTTGGTTTTTATGAAGGGTATTTATTTGGAGTAGAGCTTACAGGTACCAGGCCATAAAGCAAAATTTACTTCCCTCAACAAAGTCTATTCCACGTGTTGGAGCAAGATGGCTGAAGACATCTGCAAGGATTAAGGCTTCCTGGGTTCCACTCTTCCCAGGGCTCATTTATCTCTGGGCTCAGCTCCACTGCTCCCTCTACAAGGCCAACTATAGAGTCTCAGGGAAATGGCTTTTCTCTCTTCCCAGGGCCTCTTTTGTGTCCAATTGAGCCTTCTCTACTTTCACACGTATCTGCTTCTTTATGTGTTTATTTCCCAGGTGCCAGGATCAAATCTCCAACTAACTCTGTGTTCTCTGCCATGTTTTCTATGTGGGTCCTTTCCCACTAAGGGGGCAGAGACTTGATGTCCTATAGATGTGGCCCAATCAAAGCCCTAGTTATAATTTTTAAAATAGTTATAATAGTTATAATTTTTATAATAGCTATAATGTCAAAGTCTGAGAGTCATTCTTAAGATGTGGTTTCTACTCCCTGGTGCCTCATGAGGACCCACCCTTTGTCCAGGCTTTCCCAATGGCCATTTTCTTGGTTCCACCCTCATCAAGCATCTGGGTGTCAACCAGGCTCCAGACATCATCCTCCAGAGCACTGGGGTGATTGTAACACTTTACCCAATCTTTGGGTTAGGGTCTTACCTCCCACCCAGTACAATGAAGTTAAGACAACATCTTCCCTAACGTTTGGCATACAGGCTTAACCCTTTCAGAGCAACGAGTAGATGACCTGGCCTTCAATAATCCATGAGGTACAAGTCCACCCTTCTCAGACCTATGGGGTGGTGAACTTAACCTCCTTAATCCTTAGGGAATGTGCTCCACTTTCTCTGTACCTTGGGGTGGCAAAACTATCCCCAAACATCAGGTGGAAACATTTACTCTCTTCAACTACTGGGGCAAACTCACCCTCTCTCTACACATGTGTGGGGTTCCTCTCTTGGCCCAAGGTGATGCCTTAATTCCAGATCTCAGCTTTCATGGTTTTCCTCTTAAAGCTGTTTCTCCTTCAATCTCTCCCTTTCATGTCCTGTTTGGTCCAAGTTGACAGTGGTTGTTTTTCATACAGCTCTCTCAAAAAGTTTTTTGGTTTAGCATGGAAGAAGCAGGGATCTAAGGTATCAGACCATAAGACTTTCCACAAATCTTTCTTAGATAACTGCATTTTCAATGTTGATTTACAAGTTCCAAGTTAAGTTAAGTCCTCAAATCAGGCACTATCATCTGGGAGCTTGATTTCCCAGAGACTGGGAAGTTTTGGAATCAGTTTCTGTATTCCTTGTGCCCAAAAGTGCAGTTCTCAGTTTATCTCTCCTTTCTAGCATTTTACTATAACCTGCAAGGAGAAGCTGAGCCACATTTTCAGAGTTTACTTTGGAAACTTCTTTAGCTAAAAACCCAGGCTCTCCATTTTCAAATTCTGCTTTCCATATAACACTAGGAGTTAATCTTGTTAAGTTCTCTGCAACTTTAAAACATGGATTGCTTTTCCTCCAGTTTCCAATGATAGTTTCATCATTTACTTCTAAGGCCTCAAAAAAAGTCTCTTTTGAATCTATATTATTATCACCAGTCTCTTCAAAGCACTGTAGGTCTTTTTTACCAAGTATTTCACAATTCCTTCAAAAATACCCCTTACCCATTTATAAAACCATTACAGCATTTTGCAAATTGCAAAAGTATGATCCCACTCTTGGTACCAAATTCTGTATCAGTCAGCCAAAGGGGTGCTGATACAAAATACCAGAAATTGGTTGGTTTTTATAAAGGGTATTTATTTTGGGTAGAAGCTTACAGTTACCAGGCTATAAAGCATAAGCTACTTCCATCACCATAGTCTATTTCCATGTGTTGGAACACGATGGTTTCCAAAGTTGCAAGTGTTCAGACTTCCTCGATTTCTCTTTTCCCAGGACTGCTTTCTCTCTGGGCTCATTTCTTCTGCTAATTCCACAAGGCCAGCTCTAGACTATCAGGCAAATGACTCATCTGCCTTCCCAGGGCCTCTTTTGTGTCCAGTTGAACCTCTTTCCTTCCACACGTATCTGCTTCTCTATGTGTTTACTTCCCAGGCTCTAGGATCAAAATCCCAACTAATTCTGTGTTCTCTGCCATGTCATTTTCTCTGTGAGTCTCTGCTCACCAAGAGGGCAATGACGTGGTATCCTACTGACATTCTCTAATCAAATCCCTAGTTATAATTTAATCAAGTGAAATTGAAACTTCCAAATTCAGTATAATCTAATATGCCTGGAGGGATAGACAAGTTTACAAACATAATCCAATATCTACTTTTAGAATTCATAAACAATATCAAACTGTCACAGCCATTTATCATGTTGAGGAAATTTCCTTCTCTTCTTATCTTTCAAAAAATATTTTATCAAGAAAGGATACTCTATTTTGTTAAATGCCTTTTCTTTGTCGATAGAGATGATCCTGTGATTTTTTTCTTTCGGTCTGTTAATGTGGTGGATTACATAGATTGATTTTCTTATGTTGAATAATCCTTGTATACCTGTGATAAAACCCACATGATCATGGTATATGATGTGATTTATGTGTTATTTGATTTGATTAGCAACAATTTTGTTGAAGATTTTTACATCTAAGTTCATTAGAGTGATTGGTCTGTAGTTTTCTTTTCTTTTGGCATCTGTGACATTGGTATTACTGTGATGTTGGCATCATAGAATGAGTTAGATAATATTCCCTTCTCTTCAATTTTTGGAAGAGTTTGAGCAGGATTGGTATTAGTTTTTATGGATTGATGGTAGAACTTACCTGTGAAGCCATCTGGTCCTGGGCTTTTCTTGATTGGGAGTTTTTTGATGACTAAATCTATCTCACTACTTGTGATTTATCTCTTGAGTTCTTCTATTTCTTCTTCCATCAATGTAGGTTGCTCCTGTGTTTCTGGGAATTCCTTTCATCTAAATTGTCCATCTTGTTGGCAAAAAATATTCCAAAGTATCCTCTTATGATAGTCTATATTTCCATGGGGTCAGTGGTGATATCACTTCTTTCACTTCTGATTTTATTTATTTGCAACTTTTCTGTTAGTCTAGCTAAGGGTTTTTCAATTTTATTAATCTTTCCAAAGAACCAACATTTGGTTTTGTTAATTCTGTTTTTTAAAATTCTCTATTTAACTTAATTCTTCTCTAATCTTTTTTATTTCCTTCATTCTGTTTGCTTTGGTATTAGTTTGTTGTTCTTTTTCTAGTTCTTCAGGGTAAGCAGTTAGGTCTTTGATTTTAACTTTCTTCTCTTTAAATTTAGTCATTTATAGCTATAAATTTCCATCTCAGCACTGCTTTAGCTGCATCCCATAAATTTTGATATGTTGTGTTCTCATTTTCATTTGCTTCCAGGTAGTCACTGATTTCTCTGGCAATTTCCTCCTGACCCACTGATTGATTAAGAATCTGTTGTTTAACTTCCATGTATTTGTGCCTATTCTGGTTATTTGTCACTTGTTAATCTTCAGGGTCATTCCATTGTGATCAGAAAATGTGCTTTGTATAATTTCAATCTTTCTAAATTCATTGAGACTTGTTCTATGAGTTAGCATTTGGTCTTCCCTGGAGAATGATCAATGAGCACACCAGAAGAAAATATATCCCACTGTATTTGGGTGTAATATTATGTACATATCCATTAGGTCTTTTTCCTGTAACATATTATTTGAGATGTCTGTTTCTTTATTGTTCCTCTCTCAAGATATTCTGTCTAATGTGATAATGATGTATTGAAGTCCCCCACTATGATTGTAGAGACATCTATTTCTCCCATTATTTTTGCCAGTATTTGCCTCATGTATTTTGGGGCATCCTGGTTAGGTGCATAAATATTTATGATTGTTCTTTATTCTTGGTATAGTGCCCCTTTTCATAATAGATAATTTCCTTCTTTGTCTTTTGCAGCAGCTTTGCACTTAAACTCTATCTTGTGTGATATTGGTTTAGCTACTCTTGTCCTTTTCTGGTTAATGTTTGTGTGAAAAATCATTTTCCAACCTTTCACTTACAACGTATTTGTGGGTCTAAGGTGAGCTTCTTTTAGACAGCATATAGATGGGTCATATTACCTTATTCATTCTGACAATCTGTGTCTTTTGATTGGAGAGTTTAATCCATTAACATTCAATGAAATTACTGTATAGGCAGTACTTATTGTAGCCATTTTTTCTTTAGGCTTATATATGTCAAATTATATTTTTATTTCTCATTTTATCCTTTGAGTTATTCTTATTTATAATTTTCCTTTCTATACTCTCCTCCAACCTTCTCTCTCCTGTTTTTTCCTTTCCACCTCAGAAACTCCTTTTAGTATTTCTTGAAGGGCAGGTATCTTATTGAAAAACACTTTCATTCCCTGTTTTTCTGTGAATAGTTTGAACTCTACTTCATTTTGAAAGACAATTCTGCTGCATACAGAATATGTGGGTGGCAATTTTTTTTTTCTTACTGCACATAACTATGACATAACATGGCCTTCTCACCTTCATGGTTTCAGATGAGAAATCAGCACTAAATCTTATTGAGCTTCTATTATATGTGATGAATCTCTTTTCTCTTGCTGTTTTCAGGATTCTGTCTTTGTCTTTCGTGTTTGACAATCTGATAAGTATGTGTCTTGCAAGTATGTCTGCTAGGATTTATTGTGCTTGGAGTATGCTGCACTGTCTGGATGTGACATCCATGTCCCTCATAAGAGTTGGGAAATTTTTGGCCATTATTTCCTCAAACACTCCTTCTGCCCCTTTCCCTTCATTTCTTCCCCTGGATGCTCATAATGTGTATGTTTTTGAGTTTTGTGTTGTTATTCAATTCTCTGAGTTCTTGCTGGATTTTTTCTCCCATTTTTTTGTCTATCTCTTCTACTATCTGTGTGATTTCAGATGTTCTATCTTCAACATTGCTAATTCTTTCCTCTGCCTGTTCAAATATGCTGTTATGTGCTTCTAGTGTATTTTTAATTTCTTGCATTATGCCCTAATCACTGTAAGATCTGTTGTCTTTTTATGCATATTTCCCTAATATCTTCTTGATATCCTTTATGTCTTCCTTCATTTTATTGGATTATTTAAGGATATTTGTTTGGCTATCTTTGATTAGTTTTTAAACATTATGCATTTCCTCTTGCTTTTTAGATTGTTCATTAGACTGGGACATGACTTCCTGTATCTCAGTATGGCTTGTAATTTTTCACTGATGTCTGGGCATCTTTTTATCTTAATGGACTTTTTCAGTTGTTTAGCTTCTCTTTCTAGTTTAGGGTTTTTTTTTTGTTCGGTTTTGTGTTAAAAGTTTTCTTAACACTTTGTTCCACTTATTCTATATCTTTTTAGTTACCTGTGTTCAACTGGAAAATTATTATATACACAAAAAAGGGAAAAAAAGAGAAGAGAAAAAGAAAAAGAAGGAAAGAGAAAGAACAGAAAAAGAGACAGAAAAATAAATAATAAAAGGGCAAAATAGTAAAAAAGAATAAAAATTAGAAAGGTGAAAAAAAGAAACTGGAAAAGTAAGACAAAATACAATAAAGGACCAGACAAATAGGAAAAGAAGAAAAAAATGAAGACAAAACAACAGAAAGCATAAAGGAAGAAGAAAAAAAAGGAAATGTAAAAAATGAAACAAAGAAGGCAAAGACAAAGAAAGTGTAAAAAGAAGGAAAAAATATAAAAATAAATAAATAAACATGACTCCAGCAACAGTCTTAACCTGCAGTGTCAGCCAGTCTGTCATCTCTATGGACAGCCTCTCCCCAGTTACCTGAAAGGAAAGAGAGGGGCAAAAAACAAACAAATAAAAATCCTCTCTCTGTATTCCCCTTCCCAAGCCTGTTTGCCCCAAGACTTCTCCCCAGGAGCCAGCTAGGTATGTGTTAACCCTCCTGGTCTCCTCCTCCCTTCCCTTTCCCCTGGTGTGCTGGCTCAGTATCTTCTGCCTCTCAGCCCATGATATGACTCCCTTGGCTCCTGTCTCCTCAGGGCTGTCTGCGTGTATGTCAATCTGCCTGATCTCCTCTTCCCTCCACGCTCCTTGGAAAGAGTTAGGTGCAGGATGGAGATTTTCCTTTTCCCTGGAGCTGGCTGGAAGCTACCCAATCATATCCCCTCTGCTCCCATTACCCCCTGAGCCAGCTGGGTGCCAGCCGGCACTCCCAGTTACCCATGACTTCCCTCCTCTCGAAAGTTGGCTGGCCACCGGCTTGACACCCAACTGACTGGTGGCTCTTTTCTTCCCCAAGCTGACTTGGCTCCAGTCTGTCTGCTGATTGCCCCCCTTCCTGCTCCACTGTTCCCCTGAGCCAGCTGCGTCCCAGCCCCCACAACTGATTGCCCTGCAGTTTCCCTCCATTCCTGAGCCTGGTGGACATTGACATGAACACTTACTCCCTGAGGGGGAAGGGGAGACTTTCCTCACTCTCAGAGCCAGCTGCATACTAGTCTGCCAGGAGGATCAATTACCTGGCTTCCCTCTACCTGGAACCAACTGGACTGCCCCCTCTCCAGCCACCCTCTCCATGGTCAGGTGGCTTCCTTTATGCCAGGCAAGCCTGCCTACATTCCTGAAGTTTCCCGGAGATTGCAGTCTGCCATGCCCTATTCTGTCATCATGGATCCACGTCTCATTGATTTTTCATGATGCTATTATTGATGATGCTATTATTCATTTACAGAACTTCCATTTATATCTTTTCCAAATAATTAAGGGCTTTGTTTATACTGTCTTGCTTCATGAAATCTATATCTACATATACCTATTTAAAGTCCTCATTTTAAGTAATTTGCTTTTTTTTTCTCTCTCTGTAATTCCTCAGGTACAATATTCTTGAATCTAATGACTACATCTCTTGGCCATGTTTTCTATGTGCTATGTGAGGTCCTCCTCAATGGGGTTTACCTTCACCTAATACACATGTATGTTATGGTTCTTAAATTGTACTGTCTGTTGCAGAAGAGAACCTCAACCCCAGAAGCCTGTGACGATGGTGCAACAAGCTGAAAGGAGACTCAGTCCCTATATCACTGTATGGAGCAGACTACTCAATGATCTGAAATGCATTTTGCACATTGTACCAATTTAGGAATAAAATTGCATGTAGTCACAGGTATTTTTTTATGTGAATCTGTTAAGGCATGATGAATATAGTTACCAGAATTCATAAATATATTATCCTTTCAATAAATCTTTATTTTCTTAGAACACATATAGATCATTTCTTTTCAGATTTAATAATAAATACACAATGCCCATATTTAGAAGATAAATGCAATTCTTTTTTCTGTTAAGGAAACCAATTATATGAATTGGGAATGAAGTTTGATATATATTGCTAATTAGCAAAGAAAACTATACAATATAACTTTTTGTTTAAGCTATACCAGAACATAACTATATTTTAATAAGAAAAAATAAAAACAACAAAGAATGATAATACTATCTCTGGGCTGTTGATTTATAATTAAATATCCCTTTCACATTTCTTTATTCAGTGTGACTCAGTTTATTTAAAAAGAGAAATGGAGTAAAGCTGATGGTTTTTACCTTCCCAGGGCTTTAGAAAAAATAATATACAGCCAAGATGTCTCATGGGACATCATTATATTTAATTGCTTGAATTGTGCCCTACAAGGGAATACTTCACTTACGTTCTCTAGGGTAAACATCCCCTAAGCCTTAATAGTATATTTCTGTAATGGTTGGTGCCAACATTCAACTCTTAGGTCTGCCTTTCTCAGTTCTCCTTGGGCTTACTAATAGGTTGTTTAAAAAGTCATTTAAGAAATACACAGAACACTCCTGCTTTCATATTCAGGTCTATTTATATTAATTGAATATTAAGCAGGAACACTTCTGGAGTTCGTTAATCTTAGCCAAGGAATCTTTTGTTATTAGGTGAGTTGATAAATTTATTGTTTTATTTTCACTTTAGAATGAAAAGATTGAGTTCCAATAATATTTCCAGGAGACAAGTCCATGTATTGACCAAACTGCCAAAATATCCACTTAGTTTGGTAAAGACAGGGATGAAGGTGTTATGTATTAATTCTTCCTTTTTTCAAATGACATCCATCCTGGTGGTATAATGCCAGTTGATGAGAAGTAGAGGATGTGTCAGGAATAGTGAGAAACAGTTTCATATTAAGATTATCAAATGGGTGATGAAGGATATCCAAGTATCTCTGGGCTTCAATGAACGACTAATCTGATAGATACAAAATTATAGGGACAAGGATGTGAGCACATAATGTGTTTGATGGGCTACCAGGTTTAGATAGAATCTGATAATTCCCATTTCTCTTCTTTTCCTGAAATCTAGAGTGGCGGTGGGGGTGGGGGGGGACTTCTCTGAGAATTCAGGCATACATTTGACATCTGCTCCTTGTGACTTCCAGGAGTTCCACAAACTCTTGGTATGGACAAACTCCACATGTGTACACATTTGACCCCCATTAGAGAAAAAGATTGTGAACAACATCAAATATACACAATGATCCTATTCAACTGCACATATTAATGGGAACACAGTGCTCATGTCTGAGATTTCTGTCCTAGTGGCACCAGGAATGTTATGGTCCTATTTGTGATGGATCTTTAGCCTGACACTTGTCCTTGGAAAGCTTAAACTTGATTCAGAATGGCAGAATGTATTTTTGCTGCAGCCTGAAATTTATGCATTGTGTCCAGTACTCCTAGAGTTCTTATTTTTTGTTGGCTACCCATCTTAATTTGCCACTTTAGGAAAAATAAGGGCTTTTGTTTCAACTATTGCTTCAACTATTTTTATCACTGCCATGATAATCATATTTTGGAGTGAGCACCTGTTTATGAATGATATATGATTAAATGGAGAAAGACTTTTTAAACTTTTTGAAATTAGTTTAATATGAGTGGATCAGTTCAGTTTTTTTTTTTTTAAACTAACTGTATATTATGTTGAGAGTATTGGGTTACAAGCCATGAAGATAGAACAGAAAAGAAAAATAGAACCACCAAAAAATTGTACTTGGACTATTTTACTGGGTGGCTAACATTTTAAAATTTATTTAAAATTTCCAATTAATTTTCTGTTAGCTTAACAGGTGAGGTAGGGATTTTCATGGAATATATTTCCTCCAATACAAGTATTATTTTACTAAACTCAGATTAATGTAAGAGCTAGATTGCTGTTCTCCCGAAGCTACTGGCCTCTGGTGATAATGAGTCTGATTATTTGAAATAAAGTAGGTTCAACACATAATGTTTATCTTCAAAAATCCACTCATACAGAGATTGTATTCACTGTAAGCTTGTGCTATTATTAAAGTTCTAACTTTTTAAATAATGTGACAGAGCCATCCAAGTGTTAACTACTACATTATTTATGGAGACTGACTAAACCTTTCAAATTTCCTCATCTTATCCTGCTTACTTAAGTTTTGCTAGGCTGGATCAATTTTCCTATTTTTTCCACAGTAACCAAGGAAATCTGAGTGCTGGAGCCACATTCGTCTTCTTGGGTTTCTCAGAATACCTGGACCTCCAGGTGCTCCCTTCCTGATTTTCCTGACCATCTACACAGTCACTGTGGTGGGGATCCTCGGCATGATTGTCGTCATCAGGATCAATCCTAATCTCCACACCCCCATGCACTTTTTCCTCAGCCACTTGTCATTTCTTGATTTCTATTACTCCACAGTAGTTACACCCAAACTCTTAGAAAACTTGGTCGTGGAAGACAGAACCATCTCTTTCACAGTGTGCATCATGCAGTTCTTCTTTGCACGTGTACATGCAGTGACGGAAACACTCATGTTGGCAGTGATGGCATATGACCGGTTTGTGGCGGTTTGTAACCCTCTGCTCTACATGGTTGTAATGTCCCGGAAATTCTGTTTCTTGCTGATCCCTTTCTCATACTCTTGAGGTATAGTGTTTTCCCTAATACTTACCTACTTTCTAATGGAATTGTCTTTCAAAAGAAATAATATCATAAATAATGTTGTCTGTTAGCATGCTGCAATTATTCCTGCGTCCTGCTCTGACTACTACATTAACCAGACGACCATTTTAGTTGTAGCCACATTCAATGAAATAAGCAGCCTGATGATCATTTTTACTTCCTATGTTTTCATTTTTATCACTATCATGAAGATGACCTCAACTAGGGGGCACTACAAAGCCTTTTCCATGTGTGCCTCACACCTAACTGTCATTACCATCTTTCATGGTACCATCCTTTTTCTCTACTGTGTTCCTCACTCCAAAAGCTCGGGGCTCATGGTCAAGGTGACTTCTGTCTTTGACACAGTAGTCATCCCCATTTTGAACCCTCTGATCTACAGCCTCAGGAACAAAGATGTGAAAGAGACCATCCAGAAATTAATCAAAAAAACTTATGCTCTCACAAAATGTAAAGTTAGTAAAAATTTATTTATTCATTTTCAAGAGTCATGTGGGGAAATATCCAAGTCTTCTACTAGTTTTAATTATTCAAATTCCAATGTCAAAAAGCAAAGCAATACATTTGTCTAATGAAACTCCCCTTTGATTGGTCTACTCTACATCTGTTTAAAGTTTTGTAAATTATCTGTAAAATCATAAGTAACAATTAAATCTCAGGGCATTTAAATTGCCTCTAAACTCAGACTTTTGCATGTAAAGACTGCTCAGTTAGTACACATGACCATGTAGTTGCTCAGGGAAATATACCATTCTTTTGAAGTCATTCAGAATGGGTTCATAGTGATATTCTAAATATTTGTATCTTGAAGTGAATGAAGATACTTTAGAGTGAAATATAATAAACTAAGAGCTATTCAACATGTCATTCAATGATACATTATAAAGTGCAAATATGGTTTGGTAAAGTTTTATTTGTTAATATAAATTTTATTTACTCTCCAAATATTAAGACAACAAAAAATGAAAATTAAAAACTGTGCACTTCAGAAATAGCAGTCTATAACTTGAATTTGTATTCATGACAATCTTAGGTTTTGTATATTTTAGCTATTGATGAATAACAAAAACAAACATAAAATTTCAGTGCTTTGTTATATGAGGATTTCAGTATTTTTAATTGTTGGACTAACTGGCAGCTCCTCTAAAATCAGCTGAAACATCTGGGTCACCTGAACTAGTCTGGTTTCCGCTAGTGAACTCACCTACACTAAATAAATCTGCTTGGTGATTGGGCAGCAAATTGACATGATTCAGGATTGTCTTTTCCATTTTTGCAAAAAAATGGATGCTTGAATTTTGATAGAGGTTGTGTTGAATCTGTATATCTTGTTGGATAGTATTGACGTCTTAAGAGTAATAAATTTTCCAATTCATGAGTATGGGTTACCTTTCCACTTATAAGGTATTCTGTCATTTCTTTCAGCAATGTATTGTTGTTTTCAGTGTACATGTCTTTGCCTTCTTAGTTAAATTTATTACTAGATATTTTATTGTTTTTATAAGGTAATGCAAATAAAATAATTTTCTGATTTCCTTTTTGGATGGTTCATTGCTGGTATTTACAAATACAACCGATTTTTACGTGTTGCTCTTATAAACTGCACCATTTTATATGTTTATTAAAATTTGTTTATTAGCTCTAATAGCTTTCTTGTGGATTCATTGGAATTCTCTCTTTCTCTCTCACTGTAGGATCATATCATCTGTCAATAAATAGTTTTAATTCATCTTTTCCATTTTGTAATGAAAAAAAATTCAATCTATAGTCAGCTATTTATGAAGTATGCAGTTTTTCATTTTTACTTTTAAGTGTCTTAATATACAGGAGCAAATACAATTTATATTAACAAATAAAATTTAATCAAACCACATTTTCCTAATTACTCTGGCTAGTACTTCCAGTACAATGTTGAATAGCAGTGATAAAAGCAAGGCATCCTTGTCTTGTTCCTGATCTTAGAGGAATGCTTTCAGTCTTTCACCATAGCAAATGATGTCACCTGTGAGATATTTATAAATGTCCTTTATCACATTGAGAGAGTTTCCTTGTATTCCTAGTTTTCTGAATTATTTAATCATGAAAAGGGTGTTTGTCAAATGCCTTTTCTGCATTAATTTAAATGGTCTTTTTTATTCTTTTTCTTCCCTTCATTTTAGTAATGTGGTATATTATGATTGATTTTATGATGTTGACCCATGCTTGTATTCTTGGGATAAATCCCACTCGGTTATGGTGTATAATCCTTTTGATATGCTGTTAGGTTCAGTTTTCTAGCATTTTTTGAGGATTTTTACATCATATTTATAAAGGCCTTTGGTCTAAATTTTTCTTTTCTTAAAATGTCTTTATCTGGCTCTGATATCAGAGTAATGCTGACCTCAAAGAATAAGTTAGGAAATGTTCCCTGCTCTTAAATTTTTTTGAAAAGTTTGAGAAGGACTGACATTAATTCTCCTTTGAATGTTTGGTATTCATCAGTGAAGCAATCCACTTCAGACTTTCTTTTTTGGGAGGTTTATTATTACTGATTCACTATTTTTACTTGTTATTGGTCTGTTGAGATTTTCTCTTTTTCTTGAGTCAGTTTTGGTGATTTGTGTTTTTCAAAGAATTTGGCTATTTTATATAGATTATCGAATTTCCTGGTGTTGTACTATTGTTTATAGTACTTTCTTATAATCTTTTTTTATTTCTGTTAGGTCAATAGCAATGACTTATTTTTGTTTCTGATTTCAGTTATTTGTATCTTCTCTGTCTTTTTGTTGTCGATCTAGTTAAGGTTTGTCAAAGTATTATTCTTTTGGTTTTACTGATTCTCTAAATTTTTTTTCTATTCTCTATTTCAGTTATTTCTACCCCAATCTTTATTATTTCTTTCCTTCTGTTAACTTTCAGTTTAGTTTGTTCTTCTTTTTCAAGTTCCTCAAGGTGTGAATTTAGGTTACTAATTTGGGAGCTTTCTTCTTTTTTAAATGTAGATATTTACAGTTTAAATTTCCCTCTGCGTGCTGCTTTCTTTGTATCACACACATTTTGGTATGTTGTGTTTCCATTTTTATTCATTTCTATTCACTTTCAAATTCCCTTTGTGAATTCTTCTTTTACCCATTTGTTGTTTCTTTGCTGTTGAATTTCCACATATTTATATATTTTCCAGTTTTCCTTCTGTTATTGAGTTCCAGCTTCATTCCATTTTGGTCTTAGAAGATACTAGGTCTGATTCCAATCTTCAGTTGAAATTTGTTTTGAGACCTTATATATGACATATCTTGGTGAATAATTCACATACGCTTGAGAATAATGAACATTCTGATGTTGTTGGGTGGAGAGTTTCGACATAGCTGTTAGGTCTAGTTGGTTTCTAGTGCTGTTCAATTCCTCTATTTCCTTATTGATCATCTGTCTCGATAGTCTAACAACTATTCAAAGTATTGAAATGATGTTTTGATTTTCCTACTATTATTATAGAATATCTATTTCTCCCTTCAATTATGTTAATATTGTGTCATATATTTAGGGCTCTTTTATTATACCATATATTTATATATATTTATATTTCATTCCACAAAACCTTTATTGTGCACATGTTATGTGTCAGGCACTATACTTGATATCAAATATGTAGAATGTAAGAAAGGGCAAGTTATCCTTTCATACCTTACAGTGAAGTCTAAACTAAAATGATGAACCACAAGAAGCTCCTTTCCCCTTCTATTGAACAGTATGTGATTAATATTGAAAAAAAGATTAAAATTGGATTCATAAACTCTTACCAATAAAAAACATATATATGACTTTTAATTTTTTTTTTTTTTCTTCAGATTGCTGGACAAGGCATGTACATTCTAGCACATCTTTTTAGCAACCACTAACCAAAGTAAAAGGCTAAGTTACCATAAAATGTAAGGGGAAAGGTCGTGATTATCCACAGGGAATTTGAATCCTCAAATAAATTATTTTACAAAAATGACAAACTTGCTTTTCTAAACACTTTTTTATTGGTAAAAATTACAAAAAAAAAATTCACTTTAGAGATCTGTAGGCTACGGTGCAGCTGTAGCACAGTGGTTGAGCACCTGCTTCTCATGTACAAGGTCTTGGTTCCAAACTCCAGTACCTTTTAAAAAAAAATCTGTAGGTTGATATAGCAAGTTAATACCATCATTTTTTACATATTAAGTTCATCAAATAAATATTTTATCCAAATTAAGTTTTCAAAAATTAGGTCAAATATTTACACTATATTAGTTTGGTCCCCTAAAGGGCATTTGTCACACTGACATTAAACTGCAGGTCGTATGCTACAAATGGTAAATGCATATCTCTGAGGCTGGATATGAACATATGCTGTTACATTCCTGTGAAATGGCTAACACTGCTGTGTTTGTTACTTCCATAAATAGTTCTACCCTGTAAAAATTCTCTAGCCTATCTCGAATCAAAATGCAAAGAGAACAAAAGAGAATGCTTTGACTCTTTTAGATATTTGCTCAGGATTTTTAAAATGCAACCATTATAATGCTTTTGGGACTTAGAGATTATTGAACATAAGATTAAAGTCAACAGTGCTTACAAAGTACCTGACATGGAGAGAATATTCAAAATACTCATGTGAAGAGCATATACGTAGATGAGTATTACAGAACTCTGCTTTCTATCTGGTCTATTCCTGTTGTTTTATTCTAGTTTTACATGGCTGAAGATCCTTAAAAGATGTAGATTTAATAAAATATTATGTTAAACTTTTCTATTATAATAACCAGTTTTGAAACAATTTGATGTTTATTATGATGTGGTATTTCACTTGCACTATGCTAAAAATAAAATTGGCTCAATTATGCTTTTGTCCACAAAATTCAAGTATGTTATTGTTAAAATAACCCACAATGAATTCAGTAACTATTTTTCATTTCCAGTTGCCTGAGAGATGAATCCAAATATTTTTATCAATTACAACTAAACTGAGAACTGCTATGTGAAAACCATGCAAACCAAAGCAAATTATCCAAAAATCTTACATCCTAACATTTTCCGTCAGCATAGAAAAATGAACATCCAAAGTAAAGAGAACTACATGACTGATCAAATAACCAATCAAAAACCACTACTCTGTTGTTTATATTAATAGTTGTTCGAACTTCAAGTTCAAGTGAAGCTTGAAGTTTCTGCCTTCACTGTTAGTTCCTAGAGTTGATAAAGGCAGTGCTGTGGCCCTAACCCCCCTCAGCAGAAACCCAGAACTTTAGGAAGATAAGCACCCCTCATCCCTTTCTCCCTTCTTCCCTTTTCTCCCTGGAGACCACATCCTTAGGCAGATAAGCACTCCCCACTTGCCACTTTCAACTGGAATTTACAACTCTAAACAGATAATGACTCTTTTCCTCCCTAATATCCCTCTGCTTTAGGAAGATAAGCTAAACTCACACCATTTGCTTTTGCAACCCCCGCCTGCCCGCTTCCTTAGAATTTGCCTTCATAAATTCCCTACATAAACTTACGAAAAGCAAGACTCAGGGCTCAGATTTTTTGGAGACTTGACTCTCCTCTGGTCCCGTGCATAATAAAATTTTGTTCTTCCACCTTTCAGAATGCCACTTGGGTTTTTCATTGTCTGAGATTCATCTGCTGCAACATTTGGTTCCCTGACCGGGAAACCCAACTGAGCAGGCCCGTTGTGCCTGTGGCTTGGGACTGACGGGCATGGTTGGTGGCAATCTCTGAGTGAACAAGGTAGGCGCCACCCGTTCTCTTAACGGGACCTCCTTCTGAGGAAGTCTCCACTGCTCGTGTCCCCATATTCCAGCCTGACTCAGTGGGGAGGCAGACTGAATAGTGCCAGAAGACTCAGGAAAGGTAAGGCCCTGGGTGCCAAGTCCTCAGGCCCATGTCCAGATGGAAGGGGAGACTGATCACCTCCCAAGATCTCAAGTATTGAGGTCCCAGGATAGGGTAGACCCTGCAGGAGGGACTGCATAATCTCTGAGCAACTGTGTGTGGATGAGGACGGCAGAGTCTTGGCTCTGTCATGCCAGTCTATGACTCCACAGCCTGTGCTATGGAGCCTGAGTGGGCCCTAACCTGTTTCCAAAGCTACGTCATACGGCATAACAGCCAACCCGAACTCTGCCCAGGCACCTTAGCAAAGACGAGCTGAAGTTCTCATGAGAGACGCCGACCGGCAGGCATCTAAGTGGCCTTGAAAGAGGCAACCACTTCCTTTGCCTGTCTTACACCACCGACTCAGGGTTTGAACTTATCACTGTTATTCCCTGTGGGAGGGTCTGTGTAACTTCTGAGTGATTGTGTGTGCTAGTGAGGATGACAGAGGCTTGCTTCTGTTATTCCAGCCTGTAACTCCACAGCCTGTGCTACGGAGCCTAAGTGGGCCCTAAGCTGTGTTCCGCAGCTACGTCATATGGCATAATGGCCCACCCTGAACTCTGCCCGGGCGCTTTAGCTAAGACGAGCCGAAGTTCTCGCGAAAAACATGGACAGAAGGGCATCTGAGTGGCCTTGAAAGAGGCAACCCCTTCCTTTGTCTGTCTTGCACCACTGATGCAGGGTATGGGTTCATCACAGTCAAAACCTACCATTTTAAACTGCATGTTTAAGGATTTCAAGAAAGGCATTTTCAGAGATTATGGCATCCAGATGAACCCGGCACCCTCTGAACCTTTTGTGAATTAGAGTGGCCCAATTTAAATGTTGACTGGCCCTTGGAAGGAGCCCTGGATATAGACAGGGTCCATGCAGTGTGGCTGTTTGTCACGGAAACTCCCAGCCATCCCAATCAGTTTCCCTACATCGACTTTTGGTTATAAATAGCCCAGACTCTGCCCCCTTGGTTTCGATTGTGCGTTTGAAAAGAGGGGCACAGTAGGGTCTTGTTTGCACAGGGAATGGTGCCCCAGAAGCCAGTCATTCATCAAGGATCCTCTGAAGAAAACCCACCACCCTGCCATACACTCCGGCCACTCTAGCCTCCCTACTAGCAACAGCCTTGGGAAATCCTGACCCCACCAGACGAGAAGGGCCACCTCAAAAGGGGGGGACAAGCACCAAAAACATGTTCCTGGCCAGAGACCAATGTGTCTACTGCAAAGAAAATAGATACTGGTGCTGAATATTCTGTGGTCACAACCTGTGTCGCCCCCTTTAGCGGAAAACATGCTAACATCATAGGAGTGACTGGAGACCAGTCAAGTCAATGGCCTTTTTGCCAGTCGAGAACTTGTCAGCTTGGTGGTCATGAAGTGACTCATAAATTTCTGTACCTGCTTGAATATCCAGTTTCCTTACTTGGTAAGGATCTCTTAAACAAACTAGAATCCCAAATTACCTTCAAACCTGGGGGACCAGCAAGCTTAACCCTCAGGACTGCTCTCCTGCTGCTTGTCACCATACACTGAAATGAGAAATGGAGATTTCATGCGAAAAAAAGAAATTCAAGTCAGAATCCGGAGAAACTGTTATAACTTTTCCTCCAGGTTTTGGCAGAAATTAACCCACCGGGAATGGCATGAAACCATTCACCCATCATCATTGACCTGAAGCCTGGAGTGGTCCTGGTCTGGCAGAGGCAGTATCCAATCCCCCATGAGGCACAAATTGGGCATGGTCAAACATATAGATCGCCTCAGAAAAGAAGGGATCCTGATCAAGTACCAGTCACCTGGGAATACCCCATTATTACCAGTAAAGCAGCTACACAAGACAAGATATCAACCAGTCCAGGATCTACAAGCCATTAACAATGCCACCCTCACCTTGTACCAGGTTGTTCCCAACCCGAACATTTTGCTGGGACAGCTGCTGCCCGGAAGAGCCTGGTTCATTTGCTTGATATTAAAAGATGCCTTCTTCTTCCTGCAGCTGGCACCCCAAGCCAGCCTCTGATTGCCTTTAAGTGGGAAAATCCCAGAACCCAGCAAAAAAACTCAGATAAACTGGACTTGGTTCCTGCAAAGCTTCATAAACTCCCCTACCGTTTTCAGGGAAGCCTTGGAAGCATATCTAGCCACCTACCCCCAGGAGGACTGCAGGTGTGCCCTCTTGCAATATGTAGATGACCTCCTACTTACCAGTGAGATAGAAGAGGACTGCTGGAGAGGAACCCAGACTCTCCTACAACTTCTAACCCAGACTGGATACAAACTGTCTTGGAGAAAAACCCATATCTGTAAACAGCAGGTCAAGTACCTGGGGTTCAACATCACACAAGGGCACTGGACGCTCGAACCAGAATGAAAGAAAGTGATCTGCACCATCCCTATCCCCACCACAGAAAGAAAGCTTCGTGAGTCCCTTGGGGCTGCAGGGTTCTGCCATATCTGGATTCACGGGTGTGCAGCCATAGCCAAACCCCTTTACGAAGTTCTGATGTGTCCAGAAAAAGAGTTGCTTGCCTGGGGAGAAGCTCAACAGGAGGCCTTTCAAAACATGAAAAGACAACTCCGCGGAACCCCTGCCTTGGGGCTCCCAGATGTAACTCGAAACTTTAACCTGTTTGTGCATAAAAAGAACAAAGTAGCATTGGGGGTCCTCAAATAAACAGTAGCCCCTTGGCAAAGAGCCATTGCTTATCTCTCCAAGCAGCTGGACCCCGTGTCTGCACCCCTCATCCCTTTCTTCCTTCTTCCCTTTTCTCCCAGGAATCAGCATCATAGGGAAGATAAGCACTCTCCCTCTACCCCTTTCAATTTGAATTTACAACTCTAAACAGATAATGACTCTTTTCGTCCCTAATAGCCCTCTCCTTTAGGAAGATAAGCTAAACTCACACCTTTTGCTTTTGCAACCCCGGCCTGCTGGCTTGCTTAGGAATTTGCCCACCTAATGTCCCTACATAAACTTATGAAAGGCAAGACTCAGGGCCCAGATTTTTTGGAGACTTGATTTTCCTTTGGGCCTACATGTAATAAAACTTTGTTCCTCTGCCTCTCAGAGTGCCGCTTGGGTTTTTCATTGTCTAAGTTTCATCTGCCTCAATAGAGTCAGTTTCAATGGCAAATGTGACAGTGGATCCAGAAGTATCTGCAGGCAAATGATTAATCTTTTATTTTCCATTAACAACAACTGCACTAATTGTACTAATGCACACTGTTTGATCCCACTGCAGAGTCATATCCATACTGTTTTTCTGCACACACTCCTCTAGTGTCTCTTCTGTCTGGTTTCAACTCTGAATGTTAATGTCTGCTCACAAAAATACATTGGAGCACTGTAGTAGAGAACACCTGTTGATTCAATTCATTTCAGAATGTTATATTTCTTGGACTGCTCATCTGTATCCCTCAAAGCCAGTTGTCCATTCATGAGGTACCAATGTGGAATGACCTATCTGGGAGAAACTTCAAGGAATTAACTCCTGTTGGCAATCTCCTCAGGTACAGAATCTGAATTGATAATCAACATGAGGATCTATGTACAATACTATGAATTCAGTTTCAGAGCCTACATATACAACCTCAAAATGATTTGAAGTATATTTACGGAACTGGAGCCTGCAATCTTGGGTTCCAGTGTTATCATCATTATATCATTGTACTCTGATTCCTCATGGTTTCTCTGTTAGTTATTCTATCTATATTGGTGAGTGAGATGCTACCCTTCCATGGTTAAAAATTTGCTCTTTAACTATGTTAAGAATTGAGGCATACAAATTTAAGATTGAGTCATTCAGCAGGTAAACAAGGCACATCAACCAGTAATGACACTTCTTGTAAGCTGTCTGACTGTATACGAGAGGACTTTTTGGTGAAGCTTCATAGTTTCTCATTCTGTTCTCCTACACTTCCAAATATGGTGATCTCACCTTATCAGAATAAGTCCTCTGCAGTGCTAAGGCCATGCTCAATTACCTTCTGGCAATCATCAAGTTGCTTAATGGTCTTTTGCTCAATGGTGTCCACTTTTTGCAAATGGGTCACCAATCGCTCATCCACTAGCTTCCCAAGGATTCCTTATAAATCATTAAAATGCTGTTTGAGGACATTTCTTATCTGTGATGCACTGTCTTTGATCTGTCTCCATGTCTCCTGAAACCCATGAAGCCTCTGGCCCAGCTCTGGCTGGTAGCTCTGCCCATATCTTCATTTGGGACTTCTAGCATCAAAAATACAAGCCAATAAATTCCTGATGTTAAACCAAAGCCACTTGGTGGTATTTGTGATAGCAGCTCTGGAAAAATTAAGACATAATTTAAATTCATTTTATTATTATTATTATTTTATAAATTTTTTAACTTGATTTTTCAGGAAGTGTTAGATTCCAGAAAAGTTACGTAAAAACATAGCAAATTCCCAGATACCCCAGCCCCTCCAATCTTACATTTTCCCCAATTACTAACATCTTTCATTAGTGCGGTACATGTTTTACGCTTGATAAACAAAGGTTGAAGCATTGCTAATAATCATGGCCTATAATTTACATTATTGTTTACACTTTGCACCACACAATTTTATAGGTTTTAACAAAATGTATAATGGCCTGTATCCTTCATTGCAATATCATGCAGAACAATTCCAATGTCCCAAAAATGCCCCATTGACTTATTTTTCCCTCTTCCTCCTCTCAGAATCTCTGGTAGTTGCAATCTTTATATCAATTTACAAGTTCTTCCATTACTAGTATAATATTAAGTTTACTCCTGCCCATAGTTGCATTCCTCTCTTATGTTTGTTCATTCCTCAATCTTGAGGATTCTGGAATGGTGATGCCCACTCTGCTTCCAGTTGAGAGAGGGCTTAGATCACATGGGGCAGATGTAGAACTGTCTTGCTTGCACTTGAAGATACTCTCTGTTTATTGAGATGGAGCTGCCTATCATCACCATTTTGTTAGTTGTCCTAGATATGTCTGGTGAGCGGGAGAGTAGGTGTTGGATGCAACTCCGCTGAGATTCAGGGCTCAAACAGCATATGAATAGACTGAAGATTTAAGTTTCTCAGACATATTTTTAATGGGTATAGTGTTAATTGTAGGTTCAAATAAAAGGGGCAGAAAAACCATGTGTAAGGAAATTATAAATGAATCTAACTCTGTTATATTGGTGAGATAGGTTAACATATATTTCTAGGTAAGGCCCACTGACAGGGACCCGATTCCTGGGAATTTGTGCCCTGCTTATAGTGTCCACATGTCGCTAGCACCCTCAAGATCACCCCTCTAGGCACTAATTACTGCGGAAGTAAGTGAGATCCTCCTGCGACATGCATAAGCATAACCTCTGGAATGACCTCCCAACTCACTTTGAAATCTCTTAACTGTAAAAATTCTTTTGTATTTAATATTTCCCACTGCTGTTCAAGGTTTTCTTGCAAATGCATTGCTAGTAGGTGCTTGGTAATAATCCCTCTGTGCCCCGGAAGCGCAGTTCCCTGTGTCATATCCCATGCCATGGGAAGGCAGTGAGCTTATATGCTCAGTTTGGCTTAGAGAGAGGCCACATTTGAGTAATAAGGAGGTTTTCAGGAGGTAACTCTTAGGCATTGTATATTACTAGGCTAAGATTCAATTTTACAAGAAAAAAGTTTACAAATACAAGCATTAATATCTAACATGGTCATTTGTCATTTGGATTTGTTTTCTCTCTGAACTACCTACTCAGGTTTTTTATCCATCTTTCTTTTGAGTTGTTTGTCTTTTTGTCACTGATTTGTAGGATTTCTTTATAGATTCTGAATATAAGTATTTTGTTGAATACACATATTATGAGTATTTCCTCCTAGATTGTGGCTTGTATATTCACTCCCCTGCTGATATATTTATTTCTTAATTTTCAATGCAGTATAATTTATCAATTTGTTCCTTTATATAGTAAAGTAATTTTAGTTTCCTATTAAAGAAATATTTCTCTCTGACATCCTGATATTCATGTATTTTACATGCTAACTTGTCTCAAACTATAATAGTTTGTATTTTATATATTTTCTCTTATTTTGTTTTCTAGATTTTATTAATTTACCATTTTGCTTTTTACATGGATTTTTATGAAAATTGGACCATATGACAATGTATGAATGAGTGTATAGAATTACAAATGCATATTTACCCTAGCAATATTTATTTAAAAGGCAATCATTTATACACTGCTCTACAGTGCCATATTTTTCATAAAGTAATTGCCTCTAATGCATGCATCTATTTCTTGAACCTCTATATGATTCTAATATCTTATTTGCCTATAATTTGAACCACTCATAATTAATAAGTTTGATATCTAATAGAACAATTCTACAACCCTGTTCTTTTCCTTGCAGAATGACTGAGATATTGTCAGGCCTTTACCTTTTGAAACAAATTTTAAAATAATCTTTGTTTGGATTTAAGGTAGAATTACAGTAGAACTATAGAAACATTTGGAAATAAATGACTTCCAACTTATGAGCATCTTATACATTTCTGCTGACATGGATTAACTTTAATTTCTGTAATACAAGTTTTATCATAGTTATTTTCTAAAACTTTTCCAAGGTACTCTTGCACAACGTTTGTTAAAGTAATCCCGAGGCACTTGATATTTTTCATGTTATTTTTTTCATGGCATTTAAAAAATGTGGGTTGTTTTTATATCAAAATACAATTTATTTTATATTGACTTTGCTTCTGGCTACTCTACCAAGATTTTGTATTAATACTTTATTCATAGATTATTTTGGATTTTCAACATGTATAACATATAATATGTCTCTATATATTTTTGTTTTGTTGTTTCCAATTTAAACTTGTAGAGACCACAGTAGTATATTGAATAAAAATTTTAAAATAGGGCTTGTCTTCCTGATCTTACAAGGAGAACATTTACATTTCATAATTTAAAATGCTGTTTATTGTAGATTTCTTACAGATTTCTTTTTTTTTCCAGATTAACAAAGTTCTCTCCTGATGTTTTGCTTTTTGCTTTATGGTGAGTTGATGATAAATTTATTCAAGGTGTTTTTTTTCTTTATTTTATAAGATGGCAATGTGATATAGCTCCTTTAATATTTTAATATGGCAATTTGCATTTTTAAAATTTTCTTATATTGAACCAATGATGTTTTCTGAGAAAACTAATTTGGATGTGGTTTCTTTTTAATTTGTTGATCATTTAAATGTCAATATTTTATTTAGGATTTTAAAATCTATGCTCATGGGTGAAAATGTTCTATAATTTTATCTTTTTGTAGCTGCTTGTTAGTTTTGGGTACCAAAATTGTGCTGGTCTCTTAAAATATGTTAGGAAGTCTATCTTATTTAATTTTGTGAAAAGTCTTCTGAAAATTAGAGTTCACTGATGAATAGGAAAATTTTGAATTGCACAGAAAAGTTTTCACTTATGGATTTACTTTCTTTAATACTGGTAGGAAAATTATGATCTTAATTTCTTCTTCAATCAGTTTTATTAAGTTTTATATTTTCATTGGAATTTATCCATTATAGTTACATTTTCAAATTTAATGACACAACATTGTTTGTCATACTCTCTAAAGTTGGCACAGTATCTATAGTGATGATATTGTTCATGTGCAGATTATTATTTATATTTGCTTTCTCTCTTTTTTCCTTGATTACACATATGATATTTTCCAAAAGAATTTGGGAAAAAAATGTAAATTTGGCTAGCGTTGCAGTTGTATTCTCTGGGTATAGATGCTGAGAAAGAGTTTGTGATGAACAATATATTTTAGGGATATAATAGCTGTGGGAGAAAACAGAAGGATACAGTTTGGGACAAAGAGATAATTCAAACTGTGGTGGACTCACCAATCCCTGGCCTACCCCATGGAAAGCTTTGCTACGTATGTGATCCTTCATAGTTTACCCTTGAGGCCAGGTCTTTATACTTTTACCTTAATCAGTCACCTTTGTGTGGTGGCTCTCCAAAGCTGAGGTCACCTGTAAATGAGTTAACAATTGGGAGAACATATCCTTCCTTGAAGCAGAATTTGTATAGTGCAACTCTGCCCACCACAGCTAAAGGAAAAGAATCAATGAATCTCAAAATTCTGGTGAGACTGAATATTGGTAGAATTACTGTAGACAATTATCTGTAGTACACATATAAATAAAACTATACCTTATGTCCCAGAAATTCTGCTTCTGAGAATTACCTTTACAGACATTTTAACAGATATAAAGGAATGTGCATTTGACTATTTTTAAGCATTGTTTTTTAACAATAAAAGACTGGAGACTTCTAAATGCCCCTTAATATATGTTTGGCTAAAAATTATAGCATGTTGAAACATTCATACCATACAACCATTAAAAATATTAGGTCATTTTTATATATACATAAGTGGAAGAGTCTCCAAAATATAGTGCTTCAGAAAAATTGAGTAAGAATAACATAGTAGTAATAATTTGTAAATGGATATCTAAATACGCAAATTGTGGATATAGTATTATATATATATGTATGCATATTTGTATATATGAATATCTGTCAGTCCACATACAACAAGAGAAACAGAGAGACATGGATACTTTGGTGACCATAAAATTTGGAAGCCATGCCAACCTTTTTGAGTCATTGATTTTAACATTAAAATCATTTATGATTGGGAGTGGATGTAGCTCAAGTGGTTGAACACCTGCTTCCCACCCACAAGGTCTGGGTTTGATACCCAGTACCTCCTAAAAACAAAATAAACAACAAATAAAACAAATGAAAAAAAAAAAAAACTTGGGGGAGCCAGTGTAGCTCAGTGGTTGAGTGCTGGCTTCCCATATACAAGGTCCTGGGTCCAATGTCCAGCCCCAGTATTGGGGGGAAAAAAAAAAAGAAAAAAAAAACAAACATTTGTGATTAATTAAATATAAAGGTCTTTGATTACATAATACATTTACCTAATATGATCAAAAGACAACCAAAAAAATTTGTACCAAGCTACTTTTCTACCTGAAAAATCTACTCCCACGTGTTTTCTTAATGTTCAAAAACTAATAAAGCATGTGCATGCTCACACACACAGCCACACACATTTGCTTTCTTTACATAAGTGGTATCCAATTACCCATTACTCATGCAATGAGGATCTTTCCCTGGTTGAGAACTGCAATCCTGGCCAACACCTGGATTGCAGATTGGTGAAACACTGAGAGCACTGCTAGGATGTGCCCAGACTTCTGTCCTATAGTAACTGTGAAATAATGTGTGTTTCTTTAAACTGCTATGTTTGTGGTAATTTCTTATGCAATATAGAAACTAATATGCACAATATGGAAAAGCAATCTAAGGCTGGTCAAAGTTTCAGATATTTTAGTGGGAAAGATGCAGTGTGGCGCTCACGGCAATCTCAGTGGAAGAATAACAATGAAAGTCCTTGGGATTCTGGAGCAAGGTAATGTTGTCTGCAATAGAGAGTCACATGCCTTTTGATAGACTTTTCCTGGTGTGATATAGGTAGAGAGTCTGGCAAGGCTTAGTCAGATTGTCAGGGGTCTAGAGTAAGCATATGTGGATCTAACTGGGTAATATTTGGGTGCAGTGGAACAAATGGAGTGGTCAACACGCAATAGATTTATAGAGTTAAGCATGCTTCCCATATGCATTTGTTATCTTCAAGAAGATATGGATGCCAGGATTTTATTATTTAATTATTTAATATGAACCTGGAACATCGATGTGTCCATATGTGAAAGAAAACACAAATTAATTTCAATTAAGGAAATCAGTGTTTTCCAAAGACAATGCTGATTATTTTACCTTAAATGAAAAAAACAAGAATCCATGTTCTGAATATATATAGTCTGTATAGCTAAACACTTGCACACACAAATATTTACATAGAAAAGAAAAAAATAATATAACAAAAGTTAACCTCAGTTATCCCCAAATAGTTGCATTTTAGCTAATTTTATTTTCATTTGTGTTTTACTGTACTTATAGTGTGTAAGTCAATTTGTGTATTTTCTACTGTTAAAGATTTAAAGAAATAAAGTAGACTTGATGAGGCATTGTCATCAGTGAGTAAGAAAAAATTACATTCTTCCAAAATGACACATAGAAGAACATTTCATCTTTTTTCTGGGTTTGTAAATTAAAAAGAAACTGTTCAGTAAAGAGTCTCTAGGGTCTAAATCCCGGAGGTCATGGAGGCATACAAAAACACTAGATTTTGTTCCTAGAAGCCAGCTTCTAAATCTCTCTCTCCCTCTCTCTATCTCTCCATTTTCTGAAATTTTCCTGGCACAAGGAAAGAAAACTCGTATTTCTGGAATATCAATTTAAATGTCATGTAGACGCCTTGTATATGTACTAGCGTTTTGATATTACAAAAAGTGCTTGAATCTTGAGTGGGAACTTTCCTGGAGATTTTTATAATAGTAGCAGGATCCTCAGGTGAATTGGCTTCAGGTGACTTGTATTATCTCTCACTTGTATGGGAGAAATTGGGGTTCTGCGATACTTAGACCAGGGAATTTATTGGGTAGTCCAAATACCGTAATATCTATTATGTATATATGTCCATTTACCAAAGGTTTGGGTTGTTAAACTCTACTCCTTCCCTCCTTCCCTGGTCCTGATTTCGACTATGAGGGTATCAACCATTGTCTAGTATAGTAAAGGCATTCTTAAAATTTTCAAAATAAAATAATAAAGTCTGAGAATGTCATCAATATCTCAATATCTTGTTGAGAGAATATGAAAATAAGATCATAAAGTAATAGTGATCACAACATATCATGAAATTTTGCTTTCCTGATAATTAAAGTCTATAGGTATACAAAGAATGTGGAATAATATCACTTGAGAGAAACGGGAAAGCTTTGTGTAATATTGGTTTTGATCTAATGCAAGACTAGTAAAATGGTATATTACAGGTAAGCAAAATGAAAAGTCAAATAAGCCAAATAATAAATTAGTATCTGTTGTTCACAACAGACTGAGAATATTGGATATATTGAAGAAGGGTGAACACTGGGGAATCACTAAGATAAGGCTTTAGATAAAACCATGCAGTAATAATTATATTTGAAAGATTAGGTAATAGGGAGCAATTGAAGTCTTCAGAGCCATAGATTGTCATAATAACTTCAGTAATTGAGGGATGAAGAAGGTGATGATCTCACAGTGTAGAGCAGGAACATTTCAGGAGTTTATCTGAGTAATGGTTGCAGTTTGATGTCTCTTCCACAGGCACCAACCTGAGATGAGAAAAGAAGAACCAGATAGTGATTAGAAAACAAAGGTGAGAATCTGAAAAATGTACTAAAGGACAGGAGTTAGTGAGTTAAGACAAAAGGGGTCAAAAGGAGATTCAGATAAGAAAGATCAACCTCCCTTTTGTTCCAGATTACTTGCCCATTATGTCTAGTTCGGTTCTTTCTCTGTCTCTTAGAGATTTTATATTCATATAGTGGTTTTACAAATCATGCAGATTAGTCATAGCATTAAAAATTAAAAGACTGAGCCTACATTTTCTGTACTCTACAACTGTCAGACTCAGAACTATGTATTTTAACATGATTTTCTATTTTAATACTTGCACACCTCTTAGCTCTGTATTATCATATAATTATTTTTATAATTTTACATATAATGAAGTTGAGACTTAGAAAATTTGAGTAACTTACCAAATATAACACAGCAAAAGGTAAAATCTGAAATTGAAATTAAACCTAATTGTTTCCAAAATCCATGGTTCTTTCATCATGTTGTTCTTTCATGAGATATTTGTTACTCTTCTGACCATTCTCCCTTCCTGTACAGGAAATACACTTCATGAAAGTAAAAAATGGCATTTAGCTTTGAAAAAAAATTATATTTCCTTTCTACCTTGACCTGGTCAGAAAAACCTAGATGGTGTCTTTGTCTATGGGATTTGTACTGAGTCTTTTACCTGAAATTTTCAGCAACATACTTCTTAATAGTTCAATTTTTTAATAATCATAATTGTCCCAATGGAGACTATTATGGTTATAAACTGCTTGTAAATATATGATCATTTTGCTTTCTCAAAATAACATATACAAATATAACAAAGATTGAATGACTCATAACAAGATTATCACATATGTAGCTTTAATGAATATCCCTCTATAATACCTAAAGAGGCTGCATCCAGGTACCATTCTACAACCATTGGTTAGCTTGCTCTGGAGAATATGGATTGCTAGGGCAAAAAGCATTTTCACTTACCTTCCAGTTCAGAGATTGTATAGTCGTACAATAGGATAGTTGTTTAATGCTATAATATAGATAGTAAATTTGCCAAATTAAAAGATAACAATAGACATTTAAAAGATAATTATCAAGGGTTCTTGGTGAGCTGAGAACATTGGGTGATTCTAAGAAGGCACTAAAGTTGGATGAAAACATATGAGCAAAAATAAGCCACATGTCATAAAATGAAAGTTCATCTTATTACCATGATGCTACATTATTTTTGAACAGTAAGACAATTATTGAAGCATCAGTAAGAAAGAATCAATGAAAAACTTGAAGATATATAATGCCTTATTTCCTTCAACATCCTACATCTTTTTCAAAACTCACAAATTCCTGTGAGGTCTTTAAAAGGTTGCCTTCCAGGGAAAGATTACCTCCATTGATTTTTCCTCTGAACATCATAACTGCATCAGTTTTATTTCCTCTAAAGTTTTACCAGATCTTTCCATACTGCTTGTTAGCACTCAATTGACATTCATTGTTATATTAAGGCTTAAAGATTATCAAACTTCAGAATGATACAACTGTGAAAACCACATTTTCTACAACACTGTAAAAAACTACTTCCCTTAAGGAAACTTCTTAATTCAAGTTCTGCTTGTTAGGATAACCTTATTAGCTTCAAAATCCAGCTCACCACTCACTAGCTACACAACATCAAACAAGTACCTTAACTTATAGATATTTCAGTTTCCTTAGTTGAGACATGGGTACTTGTGTTATAGTTCATGATGTTTTACATAGACCTAAATTAAGTAATATATTTTACTGTTTTAGCACAATGTCTGTCACATGGTAAATATTTTACTTAAGTGTTAAAACATCATTAATATTTTTATTATTTTTATTGTTATTATAACAGATTTTCTCCAAGAACAATCATGATAGTAACTGAAGGAAATCAGAGTGCTGGAGCCACATTCATCCTTGGGCTTCTCAGAGAATGCCGACCTCCAAGTGCCCCTTTTCTTGGTATTCCTGACCATCTATACAGTCACTGTGGTGGGGAACTTGGGCATGTTCATGATTGTCAAGATCAGTCCCAAACTCCACACCCCCATGTACTTTTTTCTCAGCCACCTGTCCTTTGTTGTGGATTTCTGTTATTCCACTATAATTACACCCAACTCTTGGAGAACTTGGTTGTGGAAGACAGAACCATCTCCTTCACTGGGTGCATCATGCAATTCTTCTTGGCTTGTATATTTGCAGTGACAGAAATTTTCATGTTGGCGGTGATGGCTTATGACCGATTTGTGGCAGTCTGTTATGCTCTGCTCTACTCAGTCTTCATGTCCCAAAAGCTCTGTGCAACCTTCGTAGCTGGACCCTACACATGGGGTATAGTCTCTTCCCTGATACTGATCTATTTTCTCCTAGGATTATCTTTCTGTGGGTCTAACATCATAAACAATTTTGTCTGTGAGCATTCAGTCATTGTCTCTATTTCCTGCTCTGAACCCTACATCAGTCAAATGTTTTGTTTTGTCATTGCCATATTTGATGAAGTTAGTAGTCTTGTAATCATCTTCACTTCTTATATTTTCATTTTCATCACTGTCATAAGAATGTCTTCTACTGGTGGGTGCCAAAAAGCTATCTCCATCTGTGCCTCCCACCTGGCAGCCATCACCATTTCCATGGGACTGTCCTGCTACTGTATTGTGTACCCAATTCCAAAAACTCAGGGCTCATTTTCAAAGTAGGTTCTGTATTTTATACAGTGGTGATGCCCATGCTGAGCCCTTTGATCTACAGCCTCAGGAATAAAGATGTAAAGGAGACTATCAGGAAGTTAATAAATCACTCAATAGAAGTTTGTTGATGATTTATTTATTTTCAAAGGAATCTGATTTATTATGTCCAGGATTATTCAATGTTACCAATAGAGACGATGATTCAAATTACTTTATTCAACTCATTCAGCCAGATTTTTAAATCTATTAGATTAGACTGGATACCTGATTATTTAATTTGAATTCAGTTCAATATTTAATAAAATAACTTTCAAACCTGCTAAGTTCAACTCAATAGTATCACTACCCTCCTGTCATATCCCTTCAGTGCCCAACTACACAATTCCACCTTTTCATAGGTTATGCCTGTATGGGCGTTGGCTCACAACTTTCTTCTCCCTGTCTATTTCCTGTGAACCACATGTGAAATAAAACAAGTGTAGTGGAATGAATAGAGTACCAGCCAAAATATCATCTCCACCAGAACATCAGATGGTAACCTTTTTATAAAATAGGGCCTTTGCAGATGTAAATAAAGATTCAGATGAGATCACAGTAGATCATTATGACAAATAGTAAAGGACCCACAGAGACACACAGGGAATTAGGCCATGAGGAGATAGAGGCAAAGGCAGGAATTATGCTGCCACAAACCAAGAAACATCAGAAGCAAGAAAAAGGTAGAAAAGGCAAAGAAAGATTCACCCCTAGATTCCTTGGAGACAGTCTAGCCCTGCTGGCACCTTATTTCAGACTTTGGCATCCAGAACTGTGAAAGAATAAATTTCTGTTGTTTTAAGTCAACAAGTGTATGGTAATTTGTTTTGGCTGCCCTAGAAAACTAATGCAACATGTAAATACAACGAAAATCAAATCATTTAGCTCATAAATTATTGACATGGTAAATGATGCTTTTAAATATTTGTCAATCCCACTTAAGCAATGAGAGTGTCTGGGCTATTCCTGGAATCCCAGTTATATTCCTTTTATCTATATGTCCATTCATATGCCAGGACCACATGGTTTTGAATACTGATTTCTGATTTCAGAAGTCACTGTTCCATTACTTTAGTGGTCATCTGGTGATTGGATAGATATTTCCTCAAATGCCTGGAACCAGAAAAAGGAAAATGTCCTGGTTTTGGCAGATGAGTTTTGATTGCATGCCTGGAGCCCTGTCAATGCAGGCCTTCAACACTCAGCCAGGCTTGTGCTCAGCCTGATTGTCAGCCAGAGATGAGAAATCAGGGCACTCTCGGGTCTGTCCTGAGCATGCACCCAGACTTGGCCATGTGTGTGGCCTCCTATATTCCTAGAAACATATCTGAGCTTCTCAAAGCATCTCATTCCCCTCAACTTTTCCCCCAAGTTTTTTATTAGTCTACTGTTTGTCCCAACTGTAATCCATTTCCATAGGCAACAACAACTAATACATTTGCCTTTAAATGTTTTCCAACAAACAAATGTTGCCAGTGTAGTCACCTCAGCACCGCAAAAGTCCTGAGAGAGGTGACATAAAGGAAAGCCCTTTGAATCAGTCCCCCAGGGAGCTGCTAGACTAGTCAAAACAAACATCCAAAACAAGGTCCATTCTGTTCCCTCTGGTACTAGTGCCTGTATCAGAACATGGGCTCTTGTCTCCTAAGCCACCACCAAGCTTAGTATTACCGAGTGGGAAATACTAAGGCAAGCTAAAATAGCACAAAGCACTCTATTCTTTCTGACAATCAGCTGTTTTTTCTTAACAAAGCATTCCTTTCCTTGCTATAAGATTTTGGTTAGCTTTCAGGGTTCCAATAAAGTTGATTTTAGCATTTTTTTCACTCCTTGCTTTTGAAGTTCTTTACTTTGCCATTTTTGCTGGCATTACTCTTTGAGAAGGAACAATACAAAAATAAGAAAAGTTTTTAAAAAATCAAGAAAGGGTGATAAATATTTTAGGTAGGCAAAGAACATACAAAAGATAGATTATAGGAATAGCTGAGGAAGAAAACTAAAGTAAGACACTAAGAAAATGATTCAGGGACTGGAGTAACCAGAAAATACTCATGGCTTCAGGTCTCCTGAAAGTACTATTGATTGAGAGAACCCTATCTGAAACTCAAGGACAAGGGAGCTTAGGTGACGCAGCTCATTCATATCAGCCTTCTGGAGCACATAGTGAGAGGAACAAGAGCAGAAAGAGGACATAGAGTGGAAATGTGAAATAATAAGTGATAATAAGCATAATATATATTCAACAATGTGTTGATTTTATGGGAGAATTAGCAAAATCTATTGTTTTATTCTTCTCATTGTTTATTACCCTGCTAAATATTCAATATAGAAGTTCTTAAACATATACTGCTTCTCTCCATCTAGGAAAATCATTTTGATTATTCTGAACTTTCCTTTTAAAAAAATCAATTAAAAGTGATTCTCACACTTTAATAATCATAAGTACCACCTAAATTCCTTCTTTAATGTTGATATCATTAGATTTCATTGCTAGAAATTCTGACCTAGGAAATCTTATTAGGACCTGGGAAGTGTCATAAGCCAGAATTCCAGTCAGTTCTGGTATAGGTGATGCAGAGACTACCCATTGAGAAACCCTGCTTTAGCTTAGTTTCATTAATTCCAGAGGGCATTTTAATGATATACAAACAAAGCCTGGTAGTCAATTACATGTTTCAAATATTCTGTGTAACTTCAAGGATCTTCTATTCATTAAAGATGGTATAAGATACCTGGCATTTGACTTAATTACTTTTTTTGATTCTTGTGAGGAATAAGTTGCTAGTGATTGTCCTGAGTTCAAGTCCCAAGGCTACAGAGCTAGGTGTAAGATCCGTGAAGTCCCAATTGTACTCAGCTTACAGAGAAACAGGAAGTGGTGGCCTGTTTCTCTGTAGCAAGTGAGTTGCTTCAGATTTTCTTAGAAACAGTGAAAATATTTTCCTCATACAGTAACTGGGGTCTTTAATTTTTCTTTTTATATTAAGTCAATGTAACTGCTCTCCAATTCTGGACCCAATCAAGTTAAATAAGAAGTTGATATTCTGAAAATAATTGATTTTATTTTCCATTAACAACTATTTCATAAAGAATAGAAAAAACTTGCCAAATTGAAATGGATATTTATCCATATCTTATTTATATATATCTTAAATGGATGTATATAAACTTTCATAAGAATTGACATGGTATGTTATTATTCATATACAAAGATAACTTTCTGGTTAATATTGCTCAAATTGTTGTCTAATAACTCTTGGGATTCCTAAGATATATATTTATATATAACATGCTTGGGCTATAATAGAAGATAAGCCTTAGGAAATAAAACCTAATAAAGGAGATATCTCCACTGAGAGGTCAAAAAAAGCCATCGTCTTTCTTAGTTAGCATGAACCTCACAGCAACTGAGCTATTCAATGAGGGAAGTAGCCCTTATGTAATAAAATATGCTAATGTGATTCCTTTGCTTTCTTTATAAATGTCTATCATCTTATATTATTCTTAGAATAAAAAACATATTCTCTTAAATATTTTAATTGATTCACGTATACAGGCAAGCAGTGTAATTTGCTTTCAGAGTAAATGATCCCCATTTTTTTCACAGAATCCATCAGAAGTATATGTATTTCTGTACAAAATTTGCTCAGTATAATTTATGAACATACGTTAATGATACATGAAAACAAGGGGAAAGATAACATGTGTACAAATATTACTCTTATACATTACAATTAAGTATTTTTTTAATGAAAACTAAGTGCAATGGAAATTCAAAGATGTTTTAGAGAATCAGCTTGGTTTGATATATGCATAGAAGTTATTTGGATGAGGCCTGATCTTCAAGAGAAAACCAGCTCCAATATCGTTTCTTCTTTTTTTTTTTTCCTCTACAGACAGTCATAACCCATTTGCCACTCACTCCCATAAATCTTCTCTTTGGCAAGAAAAACTTTGTCCCATCCTCTTCCATTAAAGGAATTGTAGAAATGGCTGAAAGAAATCTGAGACCACCTTTGCCCTCTTAGATTTGAGAGATTACCCAGAGTTTCAGATTCCTCTTTCTATGGTGTTTCTGTCCATGTATATTATCACTGTGGGAGGAAATCTTGGGATGACAGTGATCATCAAGATTAACCCCAATTTTCACACCCCCATGTACTTTTCCCTTA
Source organism: Cabassous unicinctus (assembly GCA_029593785.1). Lineage (NCBI taxonomy): Eukaryota > Metazoa > Chordata > Mammalia > Cingulata > Chlamyphoridae > Cabassous > Cabassous unicinctus. Next base: position 6,440 of record JAQZBX010008646.1, on the reverse strand, counting down.
GTCACCTTTCTTTTGTTGATTTTTGTTACTCGTCCATCATCACTCCTAAGCTGCTTGAGAACTTGGTTAGGGCAAATAAAAGCATCTTTAAGTTTAGCTGCATGCTGCAGCACTTCCTGCCTGTACTGCTGTGGTAACTGAGTCCTTCCTGCTGGTTCTGATGGCCTATGAAAACTTTGTGGCCATCTGTAAACCTCTGCTTTATATTACGGCCATGTCACAGAGACTGTGCCCTGCTCGTGGCTGGGTCTTATCTCTGGGGTATGTTTGGCCCCTTGGTGCTCCTTTGCTATGCTCTCTATCTAAACTATTACAGACATAGTGTAATCAACCACTTTTTTTGTGAATATACTGCTCTTATTGCTGTCTCGAACTCTGACATACACATTCCCCACCTGCTGCCTTTTGGCTTTGCCACCTTCAGTGAGGTGAACACTCTACTGATCATCCTCACTTTGTACCTTTTTATTTTTGTGACTGTACTGAAAATCCGTTCTGCCAGTGGACATCACAAAGCCTTCTCCACCTGTGCCTCCCACTTGACTGCCATCACCCTCTTTCAAGGGACCATACTTTCCCTCTACTGTGCGCCCAACTTCAAAGACTGTCGGCAAACAGTCAAAGTGCCCTCTGTATTTTACACAGTGGTCAATCCTATGCTGAACCTCCTGATCTATAGCCTGAGGAACAAAGATGTGAAGGATGCCTTCCGAAAATTAATAGATACGAAAGTCCTATTTCACTGAATCAACTTCAAAAGTTGTTTTCCATCCCAGTGAGCAACTAGACTAGAGCATAAAGTACTTCTAAAACATACAGCATTGATATTTTTATAGATAATTGTGATTTTAATAGATTATGAACTGATAAGTTCAAATCCTTTGACAATGCTAAAGAAGTTTTATTCTGGAATACATTCCAGAGGATTTTGATCCATAAATCAACTATTTCTTCAAATTCCCTAAAAAGAAACAAAAAATAATGGCTGGTAAAGGTAAATATTGTTGTAAATAATAACTTACTTTTCTTTAATGTTTTCTGCATGACAGGCACTGGGGTAAATTTTGACAAACTTTATCACATTTAAGACCCAAAGTGATACATGAGGTCAAGTAATATTAATATTCTGTTTTACATAAGAGGAAACAAAACTTCTGAGAGGTTAAATGCATTGCCGTGTTTTACTTCTAGTAAGTAAAACAAAGTCTCGGAGAAGGATATATTCTAAAAGTACATTTCTTAATGCAATTTAACCTCAAGTATGGTGTGTGTAAACACTAACACTTTTAATTCTACATGATATACTCAATGACTGCATAAGAATGAAGAGCGTCTGAAAGAACAAGGATGACTGTTAATACCGAAAGAAAGAGCTGAGGTCCACTTTCCAGAAGGAGAAATACTTTCCCCAAGAATAGAAGACAGAATAAAATTTAGTTCAGTTGATTGGGGAATCTTGAAGGCAGGGACAACAGCAAATGCAAATTACCACACAGTAAAATATCACTGTGATCTCATGAACGTATGTGTGGGTGAAGTTGGTGGAAATAGGGAAGTGCAGTTTCGGCTGCAGTAATAGGCAGAGCTTTTCTCTCCTGCCCATTGTTCATGAAGCTGTGGTGTGTACTTTTATTCTTCACTGATATTATCAATATTATTATTATTATTAGGAATTTTCTATATGTCAGTCACTACACTATATGGTTTATAAGCATTTCCCATTATTTAATCCTCACAAAATCTATATTTGTATTTACAAATAAGAATCCTGAAGTTTAAATGATTGCCCCAGGTTTCAGAGTTGCACCATCTGAATTTAAATTTAAAGCCAGGTCCATCTCACACCAATGTCTGTGCTCCTAAAAACAACGATCTTTGAACTTGACTGAGTCATGGAACTTAGATTTCCTTAGCTCTGGATGGGGATAGTAATGATTCATAGGCTTTTATTGACTATGAAATGAGATAAACTATATAAAAATTCCCATGATAATACCTAACAGGTATAATTTACTTTCTGAAGTAGGTAACAATTTGCCAAAATATAATAGGCTCCTAGTGAATATTTGTAATATTAAATTGATGATGTCAATGTCTCCCTGAAAAGCCTCATTCAACAATGTTTGGAGAAGTATATGCATTAATTAATATCCATTCAGAATATTAGATGCAGTGTGACTAAATCCATGGCAGAAATAGAAGGACTCAATGATATTTTTCAGGATTTCTGAGCAACATGTGTGGACTCTTGTCTAGTATATCCAAACATTAGTCCATAAACTAGTACAGGTCCATGAAAATGTAGCATCTCTAGTGGAGTTTAAAATATGATGATAATAGAATAATGATTACTGTTTTTTATAATATCAAATATTAAGGAAATGCACATATCTGGACATTATTTTTTTCATTTTATGGTATTGAAATATTTGTTGCCATATAAAATAATTATGTCAGTATAAGGGAGTTATGTTTATTTGTGTGTGTGAACATGTTTAATCAGTTTATTTTAATTCTATTTTGGCATCCTTACTGGGCTAAATAATTAGGTGGCAGCACTTTGTTGTTAGCTAAAATTATTTTGAAAGTGAAATGCTTTAAATTTCAAAAGCTGGGCATCAGGCTTCTAATTATTCTGTATCATGAAGTCTAGAATATTTTATATAACACAATGCCTTGTCGGCTTGTTCTCAAGGTCTTAAAAAATACACTTAATCCTGTTTCATCTGAGGATCCTTTTAAATGGACCTGTTTAAACTGTCACCCACAAGGTCAATAAATTCTATGACTGAGTGTGCTGTTTTCTCTCTTTATTAAATACATGGAATAGTGTTACTTAGAGGAAGATTTTGACTCATCATAGGAAAGGGCTTTCTGACTTGTTAATGCATATGACAATGGGTGACTTGCCTTTAAAGCTACATGTTTCACTTGTCCTTGGTGATTTTCATACATGTGAAAGAAACATTGGATCATTTTTGGGAGACACAGGTGGATATGCTGTATGGTAAAAGGAGAAATAATTATTTGATACCTTCATTCTTTACCATCCTGAGGCTCTGTGAATTCTACAAATGGTATTCTATCACTTGAGACAGTCAAATACTTATGGTGACATAAAGGTTTATAAAAATTGCTACAAGGTCATATAACTAGAAATTCAGTATTTAAGGCAGGAACTTAACTCTTTGAGGCCAAATCAAGTGCCTTTTCACTATATTACCTTTGAAGCTTTCAGCATTAGAGGTCACAGGAATTAATTTTGTCCTTTAGAAAGGACAATTGATGGGTTCATTTCAATATACCTAGATTATGCTCAGATAGAATTTATTCAAAAGCCTGAATTCCCAGTGTTACTGGGTCTGAAAATGTCCCCAAGTTTTCCCTTCTCTAAATCACATCTATTAGGACCAGAATGAATGTATTAAAACATTAGGTGAAGATATTGAGGAATCATACTTCAAAATGTCTGTACTAAATTTTATATGAAAGAATAAAAAAGCACAAAATGCAGAAAATCACTATAAGTTAAAGCAAATTAGTGCAAGAAGTTTAATCTTTACAAAAATTTAAATAAATTATACAGTTCTTAATATTAAAACAGTCATGTTGGGACAAGCAGGCAACCATATGGGGGAAAAAAAGATAAAATTGGATCTGTTCTTTATTCCACATGCCAAATAAGTGTTCTAGAAAATGAAGTTTAAAATTTAAATGAAGAAAATATAGCAAAACTCCATAGAAAAATACTAGTAAAGAAGTTAAAATGAAAAATGAATAATTGAGAAAAAAATCACCATGCATTACATGTAGTGAAAAAGTGAACAATCAACTATCCTATAGAAAAGTAGAAATTAGATTAATTAAGTCTTATAAAAGGAATACATTTAAATTTATGTACATGAAAAGTTTTTAAACCTCATTTATAGTTACAAAAGTTTAATGACATACCCTGGAAAGGAAACTATGGATAAAAAGACATTATTGTTCATTGGGGACAGGATTGTAACAAGCTAGAATCCTTACAGAAGGTAACTTTAAACACTAAGCAAAATTACACATGCATTCGTCACTTTTAAAATCAACCACAGATCTAAGAATCCACTCTAAAGGTAGAGAAGCGAAAATATAAAATAACATATTAACAAGCCTTACTTGTAATAACGACAGAAGAGAAAAAATTCATATGAAAATTGTTGAATAATCTATGTGTCACAATAAGGTACCATATAACTGCAATAAAAGAAAGAGGACAATTTCTAAATATTGCAATGCCATGTGGATTTGATCACTGTAGCTTTGTAAAAGTTTTAAAGTCAGGTAATGTGATACCTCCAACTTCATTTTTCTTTTTCAATATGTCTTTGGCAATTTGGGGCCTCTTACCTCTCCAAATATATTTTGTGGTTAGTTTTTCCAGTTCCTTAAAAAATACAGTGTTGATTTTTATTGGGATTGCATTAAATCTGTAGATTAGTTTGGGTAGGATAGACATCTTGATGATTTTTAGTCTTTCTATCCATGAACAGTGAATATTTTTCCATTTATTTACATCTTCTTTGATTTCATTTAACAGTGTTGTATAGTTTTCTGTATATAAGTCCTTTACATCTTTAAATTTATTCTTAGGTATTTGATTCCTTTAGTTACTATTGTAAATGGTATTTTTTTCTTGATTTCCACCTCAGATTGCTTGTTATTGGTGTACAGAAATGCTACTGATTTTTGAGCATTGATCTTGTAGCCTGCAACATTACCGAAGTCATTTATAAGTTCTAGAAGCTTTGTTGTAGGTTTCTCAGGGCTTTTTATGTATAAGATCATGTCGTCTGCAAATAATGAAATTTTCACTTCTTCCTTTCCAATCTGGATGCCTTTTATGTCCTGTTCTTGCCTCAGTGCTCAGGCAAATACTTCTAAGACAATGTTAAATAGGAGTGGTGATAGAGGGCATCCTTGTCTTGTTCCCGATCTCAGAGGGAAGGCTTTTAGGATTTCACTATTGAAAATGATGTTAGCTTTGGGTTTTTCATATATACCCTTTATCATATTCAGAAAGTTTCTTTCTATTCCTATCTTTTGTAGTATTTTTATCAGGAAACAGTGCTGTATTTTGTCGAATGCTTTTTCTAGATCTATAGAGATGATCATGTGTTTTTTTTCTTTCAATCTGTTTATGTAGTTTATTACAATGATTGATTTTCTTATATTGAACCATCCTTGCATACCTGGGATGAAACCCACTTGGTCATGGTGTATAATCCTTTTGATATGTTGTTGAATGCGATTAGCAAGTATTTTGTTGAGGATTTTAGCATCTAGGTCCATTAGAGAAATTGGTCTGCAATTTTCCTTTCTTGTGGTATCTTTGTTTGGTTTTGGTATTAGGGTAATGTTAGAATCGTAGAATGAGTTAGGCAATATTCCTTCTACTTCTATTTTTTGGAAGAGCTTAAGCAGAATTGGTGTTAACTCTTTCTGGAATGTTTGGTAGAATTCAGCTTTGAAGCCATCTGGTCCTGGGCTTTTCTTAGTTGGGAGGTTTTTGATGACTGAGTCTATTTCTTTACTTGTAATTGGACTGTTGAGTTCATCAATTTCTTCTTTCAACAATGTAGGCTGTTTGTGAGGTTCTAGAAACTTGTTCATTTCTTCTAAATTATCATTCTTATTGGCATTAATTTTTCAAAGTATACTCTTTATTTCTGTGGGGTCAGTAGTGATATCCCCTTGCTCCTTCCTTATTTTGTGTATTTGCAGCTGTTCTCTCTTTTTCTTTGTTAATCTGGCTAAGGGTTTGTCAATTTTATTGATATTCTCGAAGAACCAGCTTTTGTTTTGTTTATTGTTTCTAGTGCTTTCTAATTCTCTATTTCATTTAGTTCTGCTCGAATCTTTGTTATTTCCTTCTTTCTACTTCCTTTCGGTTTAATTTGTTGTTGTTTTTCCAATTCCTCCAAGTGTGCAGTCAGGTCTTCAATTTTAGCTCTTTCTTCTTTTTTAATATATGAATTTATGGCTATGAACTTCCCTCTCAGGACTACTTTCGCTGCATCCCATAGGTTTTGATATGTTGTTTTGTCATTTTCATTAGTTTCAAGGTAGTTGCTGATTTCTTTTGAGATTTACTCCTTGACACACTGTTTGTCTAAGAGTGTGTTGTTTAACTTCCATATCCTTGTGCCTAACCTGTTTCTCTGGCCCTTAGTGATTTCCAATTTCATTCTATTGTGGTCAGAGGAATTACTTTGTATAATCTCAATCTTTCTGAATTCATTGAGAGTTGTTCTGTGGCCTAGCATGTGGTCTATCTTGGAGTATGTTCCATGTGCACTTGAGAAGAATGTAAATCCTGCTGTATTTGGGTGGAGTGTTCTGTATATGTCTATTAAGTCCAGGTCCTCTAATGTATTGTTGAGAGCCTTTGTTTCTTTAGTGAT
>JAQZBX010008645.1:29226-47760 GCA_029593785.1 Cabassous unicinctus | reverse complement strand
ACATTTTTCCAAAGATGGCACACAAATGACCAATAGGCAGATGAAAAGATGCTCAACAGCATTAGCCATTAGGAAAACACAAATCCAAATCACAATGAGATAGCACTTCACACCCACAAGGATGACTATTGTTTTACAAAAAGGAAAATAAAAGTGTTGAAGAGGGTGCTGAGAAATTTAAACTCTAGGGCATTACTGGGAGGGAATGCAAAATGGTGCAGCTGCTGTGGAAAGCAGTATGGCTGTTCCTCAAAAAGTTAAATATAGAAATATTACCATATGACCCATCAACTGCATACCTAGATATATACCCAAAGTGAAAACAAGATTTCAAAGGGAATATACACCAATGTTCAAAGCAGCATTATTCACAAAAGCCAAAATTTGAAACAACCCAATGGTTCATCAACAAATGAGTGGATTCACAATATGTGGTATTTAGGATGGAAAATTATTTGGCCATAAGAAAGAAGTGAGTTTTCAGACATGCTGAAACATAAACGATCCTTGTAAATATTAAGCGAGGCAGATAAGGACAAATATTTTATGATGTCTCTTACCTGGATTATCCAGAAATTGCAAATTTGTAGACATGGAAAATAGACTAGTGGTTACTAATGGATGGGATACAGAGAAGATGGAAGATTCTACTTGGTGGCTATACAGTGCTAGTACATAAAAATAATAATAATAAAAAAGAAACTCTGAGAAATAGCTATTGTTGGAAAAAATATTACTATGAGCATCCTTTACATACAGTTTCATATTTCTCCATATACTTTCCTTAAGATCAATTTATAGATCAATTTATAGAAGAAAATTTATCAACAAAAGATAGAAGAAAATTTATCAACAAAAGATATATTGATAGAAAAATATGTTTTTGTGCTGCCTAAAAATTTACATACTTGCTTATATATATATATATATATGTGTGTGTATAAATATATATATTTAAATGTGTTAAATGTCATGTTATAGGGGCAAGGAAAGTCAGTTTTATTAACTGTAATTTGCAAGTTGAAGGAAATTCCTGTACTAATTCACTTCCTTGGGTAAATTTTCTGAAAAAAGAAAATCCAAAGAACATTTCCCATAGCTACATTCTCTAATTCAGTTTTCTTTGCAATTTTTAAATCAGAAATTTCTCAGGTGATGCTAAAGCTTTTATCATTTTGGTAATAACATACATCACTCAGCTCTAATACCTAGCACCTCATGACTGACTTTGTTAAAGATTTTGTTCTGCCTGAGATGATAAAATTTCTGCTACTTTGTGATTTTGTGTGTGTATTATCATATATTAAAGGGAATTACAGATCTATAAGTGGAAATAAGCTTTGTGTTTGTTAATTTTGTTTTTTGATTTATTTCTGTTGGTTTGTTTTGTGTGTGTGTTTAACTTTAGATGGTACTTTCTAAGTGAAAGAAAGAAAAATTCACAAAATATGGAAATATTGTCCCATTTTATTAATACTATGATTTTGCATCTATTATAGTTAAGTGTATATTTAAAAATATATGAAAAAAAGATCTCTCATACTTGAATTTGACATCACAGTTTATATGCTTGTTATCCTAAGTTTTACTATTTTCCTAGATATTTACATAATTTACTGATTTTTCAATGTCAATGAAAATTTAATTTTCTTTAGATGTTTATAAATACATCAATGGATGCTTGGAAGGCTAATGTTTGTTACAACCCAACTCCTGAAGGGCGTGAGATGGTGAGCCCATGAGACCAAAACACACACCTAGCATTTAATCGGGCATAGGCTTTCTTGGGACTCACGGATGGGAGAGAATCTTGGATGGAGACAGGTCAAAGGATGAATGAAGTTAGTACTCTGAAAAGAGATGAGAAAATGAAGGGTGTTATGAGGGGTTCCAGAGCAAGGACATTCCATAGGGTATGAGAACAGAGTTCCTGCTAGGGTCATGTGAAGCGTACACATGGGGTGTGGTGATGTTTACACTGCACTCATAGGAAGGACGTTTACCAAGGACATTTACTGTTTTGGGAAGACTATAGTTTATGATCCCATCCATGCATTCTCTCCCCTCTGGGAAGGGTTGTTAACCTTTAACTTATACCTAGGTCACGTGCTGAGGACTTGGGAAAAGGGCCTGTTATTGCTGTTTTATTTAGATGTCAAATATTTATCATGATATTAGTTCATCAATAGTAGTTAATAGATTTGTCTCAGTCCCATGTCATATCTGTTGCACATGATGTTTATATTTTATATTCACATTTTTCTCTTCATTTCATTTGAAATCCACTTCAGCTAATATTATACAGGATCAATGAGTTTTAAAAACTGTTTCCCTGCTCCTGCCCATTATGTGTAGAATAGATTCATTGCAGCTTACTAATACTTCACCCTTCTCTTCTACAATATATACTTACTTAGTGGTACTACACTGACATATCTCTGTAACAAATTAAGAAATTAATATTTGTAAGCAAGATGCATACTCTGGCAGTTTCCACGGTTTCATGAAAGGATGCTTCACACACAAACACATTAACATGTTTTGTTTTGCTTTTAAAATCAAACTGTTACTGTCATTTTGAGCATCAGCTGTTGAATAAAAAAATCTTTCAACGTGATGAAGTTGCTCTTCTGTCTGATTCTGGAGGTTACATAGATCCTTGCTGTAGATCAGGAGCTAGCAGACTTTTTCTGTTTAGTAAATATACTTTACAGACTAGATAGTCTTGATTGTACTTGTCTGTGCTGTTAGAGACAAAGGTGGCTATAGAAAATATTTATGTCAATAAATGTTGTTGTGTTCCAGAAAAACTTTATTTACAAAAACAGACACAGACTGAAAGTTGGATTTTGCCCAAAGGCTGTTGTTTACTAAGCCCTGCTTTAGATCAAGGAATGGGGAAACAAACAAACACACAGTCCATTGTTCCCCTCTAAATTGTAGAAAACATTTATTAAGTTCTCTAAGTCAAAGGCAGTCTCCTTACAGACCTCTTTTTGACTTGGAGTGAAGGGAAAACAACTCTGATATATTCAAATATTTCTTTATTTTTCAAAAATTTCCAACCCATTTATAGCCTGGATGTTTGTGAAGATTTAAGAGATATATATTAAATAACTGCATCTTTTGTAATTCCTACATCATCACTTTTCTCCAAACTTGGAAATGTGGCCTCTAATGCCTTAGTGACTGAGCCTCCGAAAGACGGTGCAGTTTGTGCACAGCATAATTTGAGTCTGCATGAATGGAACTTCCTGGGGCTGCTGCATATGGCAGCACTCAGCTACCAAAACTGAGGCTGGAAGAGTTATGCTTTACTATTTAGTTGCATAAATAACATTTAATGTAATTAGTAGTTTGATGAATGAATGCCAGTATCTTATATATATGCTGGTTGTGTACTGAAATACAACATATTTTCGTAACCATTAGTTGATAAGGAATTCCATTCCATTGACTGTTCCCTTCTTTGTGATAAATTTTATTTCTTTGATATGTCAGTTTGCTCTTCTGATAACTTTTTGGTTCCTTCTCAACCTTTTTGGCCAGTTTCTCCTCCTTCATCTATCCGGAAGTTTTGGAGTTCATCAAAACTCACTCCTGGGAACTCTTCTTGCCATATACTATGCATTTTCTCTACCTCATCCAATTGTTTTTCAATTGCCATATACAAGTGTGTTCATGATTTATAATTTTAGGCCAGACATTGTTTTTATAGATCTGCCCACCAGATACGTTTTTCTCGAATTTCTATAAGGTACCTCAAATTCAGTATGACAACTGAAGTCATACCGGATGCATCCCAGCCCAGTCTCCTTCAATACTCCTTAACAGTGACTCTTGTGTATGTGTGCAAAGCCATTCACAGTATTGCACTCAAGTAACTTTTATGTGAAAGCAAATATAATCATGTGAATGTCCAACTTAAAACTTCTTATGTTTCCCATTTCTCTTTCAAGAAACTCCATCATTTCTATAGCTTACAAGCCCTCTGCCCCACAGTTTTAAAGTTGAACTTTGTTACTTGAGACTCCCATACTCTGTGTGTTCCTCCTAAACTTGCATTTATTTGTGTGTATGTGCGTGTGTGTGTGTGTGTGTGTGTGTTTGGACTGTACCATGAAATTTCTATTATGGGGAACTCCCACATGATTTTGCCCCTCTCTAAGAATTTATATCCACCATCCTCAGTCCCCCTCTATGTAGATTTTACTAAGCCCCTTGACCTCAGCTTAAAGAGCTGCTTCAGAAAGCACATCTTAGGCTCCTAAAAACGACCATGTCTCATTTTATATACTCTTCCTGACTTCTAATCAATTTCTCATGGATCCTATCAAAATCCATTCAAGTGATTTTTAAGATAATTGTTGTTAACCCTGTAGGTTTATAAGGTCTATTATGACACTAATACCTGACCCATTGCATAGTACATAATAGCAGACTTCTTTTAAATGAGTCAACATACATTCCTGCAGTTTATAGAGAAATTTATGAGAAATAAACTCGCTGAATTTTTTATACTTTTATTTTCAGGTAAATTATGGAAAAATAGTGAAGAGTGATGAAATAAAATTGGAAGCCACTAATCTTTTCTAGCAAAATGTAAAATAAACCAAATATATTTAAGCTACAAATGAATGAAAAAAAGACAGACATAAAACCTGTTCCTAAATAGTGAATAACTGCATAAATATTAAAATACTTTTTAAAAGGTGAAAAATTAATAACTATTTCTAAAAACCTGAAGATTTGTTGATTAAATATATTCAAATCAGAAAGGAAAATTTTAAATTAACTTTTTCTGGTTCATGCATATATATTTTTCTGTGTTTCTAAAAACCATTATATATCATAAAAGTAATGCAAAAGTAATAATAAAGCAAATAATTTTTAGAATAAGCAGATGATAATGACTCTTCAAATTAATATTTCTTCTTCTATTCCAGTATTCATAAGCTTATTTCCTTTGATTGTTTGCCCACTCTGTAAGGATTTCCTTTGTAATATTGAATATATGCAGAAATAATGCATCCATTTTTATCACAAGGCATTATTTCTAATATTTCTCTCTTAAGCCTAATGTTGCTTATATTTTTAATTAACAAACTATAGTTTAGAAGACTTAAGTTTACAGGAAAAATAAGCAGATAGTAAAGGGGTTCTCATATATCCTCTTTTTTCCCTGTACAGCACATGATTCTCCATATTATAAACATCTTTCATTAATGTGGTAGTTTTGTTACAATTCATGAACTGATAACAATATAAGCTTATTAGCTAAAGCCCATAGTTTACATGAGGGTTCACTCTTGTGCAGTTCTTTGGGCATATCAAGTGGAGCAACAATCCCCAGTGTACTGTGAGTAGAACTTAAACACAATTGGCATTATGGCCTACTTCCTTGGAGAGATAGCATGTATGGTATTGAAAACCTGGAGCTTAGTTGTATTAATTGCAGCTCAAAGAGGACCTTGTGCATCGATTAGTATTAAGTACTGTACCTATATGCCTGATGATTATGATGATATATTTTCTATTCTAGATCATATGCAGAGGAATACTGAACATGTTAAAAGTCCTGGTAGACTTAATTCATTTTCCAAGTAGTTAATGAGCATGTTTATAAGATAAAGGGATGGCTCTCTTAACTACTGTCTTCATTTTGCTTTCCATATGCCTGTCTTGTTATTGCCTATACTGTCTTTGTGAGTTTGTCTAGGGCAGTGCCTCTCTTCATGCTTCTCCTAGCTGTCCTACGCATAACCACTGCTGTAGGAACTGGGGTTGGCAGTTTATACCCAAACCCAGCAGGTCTACCACAATTTCTTCGTAGAATTAACCAACAGCATAAAAGAACTCAATGAAGAATGCTGTTTCCCATCAACTTTGGGAGGATGCAGCCTTTGAAGGCACCTGGCCTTTTTCTCTCTTATACTCCAGGTTGTCATAGCTGGCCCCCTTTTTGGGCCCACCTACCACCATCTTCTTTATCCTTTTAATAGGGCCATGTATCTTCAAACTCCCAATTAAGTTTTTTCTTACAGAATCAACCACCTATTAGACATGTGGGAATTTCATCCAGTTCCAACCACAGTGTCAGACCCGTCTTTCCTCAACCTCAATAGAATAGCCAGAAATGTTTATGCCCTATGAGGCAGGGACTACTGCCCTAACCAGCAGGAAATAACTACAGAAGAATGACCATTGCCCCTCAGTACCCCTTAAGAATAAGGACGTGAACTCTCTGAGGGGGGAGTTAAGACTGGTTAATATAGGGAAACGAGGAAAAAACGAGCCACAACATGGCCGACAGAAAACATGGTGGACAAAGAACATGACTGATAGATAACATGGCTGTGAGACCCTGCCAAGAAATTAACCCTGACCTTGAGGTACCAGTTAACTCTTTCTGGGACCTCCCCTCGGCCCCTATATTCCAAACAATCCCCACCATTGGTCCCCACCATTGGTGCAGTCAATAACAGCTGGGGTCCCTCCCCTTAGCTTTAGCAAGGGGAAGAATAATTAATACTTTAAAAGGCAACCACATAAGCCAGAGCTTGCTCTCTCTGCCTAGAGAAGCCCACACCAAATCTTGTTGTGTATTTCCATCTTTCTCTCCCATCTCTCAGCAAGCTTTGTTCTAATAAATTCTTCTTACTGGCCTAACTAAAAACAAAAAATCATATTGCCAAAACCAGGGTCAACTACCATTTATACAATGCTATCTTCTAGATTTTTATGCTTTGCATTTTACATTTTGGTCCATTTTGAGGTAATTTTTGTGTACGTTGTTTCACAACTTTCTGTGATGTTTCAGTGTTTAGCTTCATTTTTATTTTTTTGCATGCTGTTGTCCAGTTGTTCCAGCATTGTTTCTTGAAAAGACTATTCTTTCTCCATTAAATTGCCTCTGTTCCTATGTCAAAGAACAGTTGATTATATTTTCATGGGTCTTGTTCTTGGCTCTGCATTCCATTCCATTAATCTATTAGTCTACTCTTTTGTTGTCACCACACTTGATTACTATAAATTCATAGAAAGCCTTGAAATCAGGTACTGTCAGTCCTCAGACTTTATTCTTCTTTTTCAGTATTCTTTTGACCATGCTGAGTCTATTATCTTTCCAAATAAACTTGAGAGTCAGTTTTTCCATAATCACAAATTAACTTGCTGGTATATTAATTGTGATTGCATTGAATCTATAGATAAATTTAGGAAGAACTGACATCTTAAGAATATTTATTCTTTCTATCTATGGGCATGGGCTATCTCTCCATTATTTAGATAATCTTTCTTTCATTCTATTGAAAGTATTTATTATTTCTTTCATTAGAGTTTTATAGTCTTCCTCATATAGACCTTGTACATATTTTGTTAGATATATACCTAAATATATCATTTTCAGTGCTTACATAAATGGTGTTGTGTTTCTAACTTCATGTTCTAATTGTTCCTTTCTGATATATAGGGAAATAGTTGACTTTTGTATATTAATCTTATATAATGTAACCTTGCTATAATGGCTTATTAGTTCCAGAAGGATATTTGTTTATTCTTTGGTATTTTCAACATAGACAATCATGTCATTTGTGAACAAAAACAGTTTTATTTTTTCCTTGCAAATCTGTATCCCTTTTATTTTATTTTCTCATCTTATTGCATTATCTAGGGCTTCCAAGCATGTTGAATAAGAGTGGTGGGAGGGGTATTTTTTGCTGAGTTCCCTATCTTAAGTGGGAAGCTATAGTTACTAACTATTAAGTATCGTAAATTTTCTTTATCAAGCGAAGGAATTTCCCCTTATTTTCTAGTTTGCTTAGAGTTTTTATCATGAATGGATGATGGAGTTTATGTAGTGTTTTTCTTCATCTATTAATATGATTACAGAGTTTTTCTTCTTGGGTCTGTTGATGTGATAGATTACATTAATTGATATTTAAGTGTTAAACCAGCCTTGCATATGTGGAACACATTCTATGATAGCTGATGTATAACTCTTTTTATATATAATTGGAAAAATTGGCTAATATTTTTGAGGATTTTTGCATTTATGTTCATGAAATTTATTTATCTGTAGATTTTCTCTCTTGTAATGTCTTTATTTGGTTTTTTACTTATTTATTTATTTATTTATCCCCCCCTTGCTGCTTGTGTTTGCTGTGTCCATCTGCTGTGTGTTCTCTCTGTGTCTGCTTATCTCCCCCTTGCTGTGAGGTCCTGCTGCATCAGCCCACCGCGCCGCGCAGGCCGGCCTGCCTTCACAAGGAGGCCCCGGGAAGCGAACCCCGGGCCTCCCACATGGTAAACGGGGGCTCTATCGATTGAGCCACACCCGCTTCCCTATTTGGTTTTGGTATTAGAGCAATTCTAGGCTCATACAATGGGTTAGGAAGTGTACCTTTTGTTATGATATTCAGAAAGAAATTGTAGAGGAATGGCTACATTTCTTCTTTAAATGTGTTGTAGAATTCACCGTGAAACGATTGGGGCCTGATTTTTTCTTATTGATTCTATTGGAAGGTTATTATTGATTCAATTTCTTTAGTAGATATAGGCCTATTCAAATGATATATTTTTCCTTATGTGAGTTTTTAATGTGTTCCTTTAAAGGAATTTTCTCCATTTCATCAAAGTTATCAAAACTGTAAGCATAGAATTGTTCATAATAATCCTTTATTACCATTTTGATGTCCATGGAATCAGTAGTGAAGGCACTCTTTCATGTCTGGTATTAGTAATTTGTGCTTTACCTTTCTTTCTATCCTGTTTAGGCTGACAGAGATGTACACATTTTATTGATTTTACAGAACACACACACACGGAAAACAAAACAAAAAACACCTGCTTTCCTTTCACTGATTATTTTCTGTTGATTTCTTATTTTCAATTTCTTGATTTCTGCTCTAATATTTAATATTTATTTCCTTATGTTTGATTTTGGCCTATATTTCTCTTCTTTTAGGTTTTCCTAAGGTGGAAGCTTAGGTTGTGGATTTTAGATCTTTCTTCTTTTTTAGTAATGCATTCAATAATATAAATTTCTCTCTAATTCTGCTTTTAACTCATGCCACAACTTTTAAAAAGTGATACTTTTTTTTATTCAGTTAAAAAATATTTAATATTTTCTCTCATATTCCTAACAAATATGTTATTTAGAAGTGTGTATTTCAGTTTCCAAATATTTTGAGATTTTCTATCTTTTTGTTATTGTTTTCTAGTTTCATTTCAATATGGTCTGAAAGCATTCATTGAATGATTTATGCTCTTTTAAATTTGCTAAGGTGTGTTTTATGGCACAGGATGTGATTTACCTGGGTGAATCTTCCATGTGTGCTTGAGATGAACGTGCACATTGCTGTTGTTGGATGAAATATTGTATAAATTTCAATTAAATCCAGTTGAATGATGGTGCTGTTCAGTTCAAATATGTTTTTACTGATTTTGTGCCTGCTGGACCTATGAATTACTGATAAAAGTGTTTTGAAGTCACCAACTATAATAACGGATTTGTCTATTTCTCTTTGAACTTCATTAACTTTTTCCTTCACACATTTTGACTCTCTGCTGTTACGCAATGCTATCAAGAATTATGTCTTCTTGGAGAATTGACTCTTTATTTGCATGTAATGTACCTCTTTATCCCTGAAAATTTCCTTCATCTAAAGGCTGCTTTGTCTGAAATTAATGTACCTAGTCCAGTTTTCTTTTGATTAATGTTAGTATGGTATATTTTTGTTCCCTGCTTTACTTTTAATGTATCCCTGTCCTTATATTTATAATAAAATAGATTTTATGTAGACTACATATAGTTATGTCTTGTTTTTCTTAGTGCACTCTGCCAGTCTCTAACTATTAATAGGTACATTAAGATCATTTACATTTAAGTATTGTAAAAGCAAGAGCTACCATATTTGTAACTGTATTCTATCTGTTGCCCTTTTTATTTGTTACATTTCTTTATCTTCCCAATTTTTCCTTCCTTTTCTGATTCTAATTGAGCCTTTTATATGATTACATTTTCTCCCTTCTCTTTGCATATCAACTACATTTCTTTTTAAATTTTTTGTGCGTTTGCTCTTAAGTGTGCAATATATGTTGACAACTGTGACAGTTAAGTTCAACAATGAGAGAAGTCTCATCTAATTAGTTGAAAGCTTTGAAAGAAGAAGTGATGATTGTAGCAGTCAGAAGTGAGAATTTCCATCTCTACTTCAGCCAGCTAGCTTCTCCTGGGAGAATTCATCAAAAGCCTTCATCAGAGTTCCCAGCTTGCAGCCTGTCCTATGGTATTTGGACTCCTCACATCATATATATGTATATTTGTGTGTATGTTTGTGTATATATATATATGTATACACAGTCCTATATTTTTATGTGTGTGTGTGTGTATATCCTGTCAGTTCTGTTTCCCTGGAGAACTCTAATAAAACAACTATGAACACATAAATAAGTCTGTACTGCAAATACTGGCTAGTACACATAACTTATAACACAGTATTCCCAACTCTTCTCTCCCACAATTTATATTGCTCTAATTTATTTTATCTATTCATAAGCTGGGGCTGGGGAGTGAACTCAGGACCATGTATCCTTGAATATAGGAATTTGGCTCCCAACGACTGAGCTACACCTGCTCACCCAAGTTGGTTTTTTTCATTTGTTTGTTTTGTTTTTAGGAGGTACTGGGTATCAAACCATGGACCTGGTACATGGGAAGCAGTCACTCAACCACTTGAACTACATCTGCTTCCCTATCCATAAGCTTTCACACCCAATATGTCATTGTTATTATTATTTTGAGCTAACAATTATCTATTGGGTCAATTATGAATAAGTAAAATGAAACATTTTCTTTCCTTTCTAATGCAAATTCAAGTTTATGTCCAATACCATTATTTTCTCTCTGAAGAAGATCTTTTAATATTTGTTGCAAGACAGACCTTCTGGAGACAAATTCCCTCAATTTTGTTTTGTTTGACTCTCTCCCCCCTCTGCCCGCTCCCCTCTCCCCGGACTGTGTCTCTGCACCTTCCAAATAACTGACCAAACTTAATCCTTATCATAGGGTTTGCTTCTGTGGGGGCACCCAACTTAAAGTATGGTCTAATAACTTGCTGCACAGGTAGTAAATGACAGAACCAACATTGGAACCAGGCAGTCTTTCTCCTGAGCCAATTCTCATAACGCCTCAGACGTATTGCCTCCCCAACCTGGAGGCTACGGTGGGGATCGTGAACTTTGGTCTGGCAGGGATTCTAGGAGGTGAGGGCTGGCTCTCAATCTTCGTTTTATTTGAAGTTTTTATTTCTCTTTCACTTTCTAAATTTTATTTTATTTTATTTTATTTTATTTTATTTTTTGAGGTACTGGAGCCTGAGACTGAAACCGGGACCTCCCATGTCGGAAACAGGCACTCAAACGCTTGAGCCATAGCCACTCCCCTCTTTCACTTTTGAAGTCTAATTTTGTTGGATACAGAATTCTAGGTCGGTGTTTTTTTTTGTTTGTTTTTTTTTTCCTGACACTTTCAATATTGTCTTAACACTCTCCTTGCTTGAATGATTTCTAAAGAGAATTCCTATGTAATTCTTACATTTCTCTGTTTCTTCTCCTTCTGATATTTCTATTACACATATGTTACACATTTGGCAATTGTCAAACAGTCCTTGGATAGTATGATCTGATTTTTTCATACCATTTTCTCTATTCATTTCATTTTGGGAAGTTTCTATTGACATGTATGTTTTCATGCTAATGAATCTAGTTTCAGCCTTGTCCAGTGTACTGATGAGTCCATCAAAGGAATTCTTTATTTCTGTTACAATGCTTTTAATTTTTACATTTCCTTTTATTCTTTATCTTAGAGTGTGTATCTCTCTGCTACATTACTCATCAATTCTTGCATGCTGTCCATTTTTTTATTAGAATCATTGACATATTAATCAGTTCTTTTAATTTCTGTCTGAGTGTTCCAACATCTCAGCCATATCTGAGCCAAGATTTGAGGTTTACTTTTTCTCTTCAGTGTTTTGTTTGTTTGTTTGCCTTTCAGTATGTCTTGCAATTTTTTGTTGAAAGCCAGACATAATATAGTAGGTAATAAGAACTGAGTTAAATAGGCCATTAGTGTGAGGGTCCATGTGTATTTATTTGGCTAGCAGTAAAGTTGTGTTCAATGTTTGCCATAGCTGTAGGTGTCAGAGCCTTTAATTTCACCTAGTGTCCTTGTTTTTGTCTTCCATAATAGCTTTGGGTTTCTTAGAACTTTAGATATTCCTTCTTAAATAGAGACTGTATCTTGAAGTTCTTTCAGTTGTATTCCACTGCTATTATACCTGAGCCCTGTTAATGCAAAGGTAGTTACTGGGGAGGGGAATCGCCCTTTAATGTTATGATTAAATCTGTTTCATTTTCTTATTCTTTCTCTCTCTCTTTAGTGGGCCAGATTCCTTAGACTGTGACCTTCAGAAAAGTTTCTTAGCTTTTTGGGGTCTCATTATGTGCGGCAGAAAGTCTAATTTAGTCTCCTGTTGTCTAATTGTCCTTCTCCTAGGTCAGATAAGGGTCTGCTAATGTAGATTCCTTTAAAGCAGACCTTTGTTACAGAGAATAGAACACTCTGGGCATCTTTTAGAGTGATTACTTTCCCCTCTCCTTGCCCTAAGTGCAAGAAGATAGTTACCTGGTCTTCACTGAGAGAGTCTAGTTGGACTCTTAGAGATAAAACTCAAAAAGTATAGTGACCACCCTTGTCACTGGGCCTCAGGCATTTTAAACTCTCAGCTGATCCACACTCAACTTTCAGCAATTTGTCAATTATGACTTAAGCTTTGTTATCATTTACTGACTTCAGGGGCTTCTGCTCCCAGTAAGCTGAGAGTATCTGTATTTGCATCTCTGTCCCCAGGCAGTGGTTTGTCCTGTGACCTCAATGTTCCAATGGATCTAAGAATAGTTGTTGTTTTTTATTTTTTCAGCTTTTTTTCTTAGTGTGAGCATGAGATTAATGACTTCCAAGCTCTTTACATGTTGGAGTAGAAACCAGAGGCCAGCCCCTGTTTTTTTATTGATAAATTTTACTAGGATAAGAAAAAACATCTCTATGCCTCTGATGATAATAATATTAGTATGAATGGATATTCTATTTTATCAGATTTTTCCTGCATTGGCTTATATTATCATATGTTTTTTTTCTCTTAAATATGCTTAATTTTTTATAGTAATTTTCTATTGATAAGTCTTCCTTGCATTCTTAGAATATACTTAACTTGGTCATATAATGTGCATATAAATACATGTGTGTACAAAACATGCGGTTATTATATATATATACAAATACAGTATAAATATACACACATATGTGTGCATATGTATATAAGCATCTAATACGTAGCCATAGATAGAGTTTATAGTTTGTTTTTGTAACTTTTGCATACATACATATTTACATACATATACAAATTCTAAGTAAATATACTATTCCAAGTAGAACATATTATTGTATATGGTTTCATAATACTGTATGTTACTTAGGTGTTATAATTCTGTAATTAACAAAGGAGCTTGTGATTTTCTTTCTTGTACTCTCTTTGTGCAGTTACTATAAAGGGAAACAGGTATTATTTTCCTAATATCAGGTAAAGTTTATGAGATTGGAATGATCATTTCTTGGAATGTGCCATAGACCAGGTGGATTGGTGTTTTCTATTTGGGGATTTTAAAACAATAACTCAATTCCTTTCATATTATAGGATATTAAGATTTTCTAAGTTCTTGTAAGTTAAATGTTTAAAGGTATGTTTATAGGTATGGGAATCCCCCATAATTTTTATGTAACATTTATGTAATCTAAGTATCTTTTAAAAAAATGAAAAAGTATATTATTAAAAAAAAAAGACAGTAACTGGTTACCAGGTCTTATTTAATGTGTTAATATGTTAATATACCACAGAACTTTAATATTTTGATAACCAAATTTTGAAATAAAAAGGATTTTTTATATAAAATAAATTAATAAATAAAGGTAAAGTATTATAAAACACCATTACTCTATTGAAATTATATGGAAAAATGGATCTTATTTCTCTTAAATAAAGAGTGGTATCCAGTGGAATAAACAAATAAGCATCTGTATCCCCCAATATCTGTTTATCTCTATAGGGTTTTTTATATGTTGTGTGTATGAAGTGAAAATTCGCTGACAGTTAGTGGCTCAAGTAGAAGGAAAACAAAACAAAACAAAATAAAACTGAAACATATTGGCATAGTATCTACAAGAAATTTATATTTATTAATTATATATTACCTGACATCAAACTGATAATATTTTAATATGTTGGAATCTATCTTGTAGTGTCAGGAACAAACTGGATTTTAACAGATAAAATTGGCCTAGAGAAATGATTTCTTGACTAATTGACTTCCACTGACGAAAACAAATTCAAAATCTTTAATAAATTACCAAAATATTTCTCATGTATCCTTGGTCTTTTTCTGTATTCATTTTTCTTTTGAAATTTTCAACACCGAACATTTGCAGAAGAATATTAAGTGGTTTAATATGGTTCTTGATTCACTAACTTCATCCTTATTTCCAACAGTTCTGGGATCCAACAGTACTGGGATTATCTTAAAGAATAATCATTCCTTCTCCTATCTTATGTTACCAATCAGAATATTTTCATTCTAGCTTATTTTTGACTCTATAACAACCTAAATAACAGTATGTATGGTTACTTTATAAAATCAGTGCTTATGGAGATTTACCACCATATTTCTCAACTTCTTTCTCCAATATTCTTTTCTGTATGCTAGGGATTTCTTCTGAGATAATTTTCTTTTTTCCAGAGCCTTCAGAAATTGCTTTAATGTGGCCCCAATGATGGTATGTTCTTGGGTTCTATTCGTCTAAAGTGTTGTTTTCCTCACCTGATTCTTTAATTTTGCAGATGTATATTTTGAGATCCAATATCATTTATTTTCATCATCCTGAAGATATTCTTCTATGTAATGTTTTTGATTTATCTAGTGTCCTTTGAAAAGTTCTCTAAGTTTAACTTTTCAAAGTTATCTCAGCTTTCTTTCTATTCTGGTAACCTTTTTTTTTATTTAAAGATTTTATTTATTTATTTATTTATCCCCCCCTGCTGCTTGTGCTCGCTGTGTCCATTTGCTGTGTGTTTTTCTGTGTCTGCATGTCTCCCTTTGTTGGGTCATCCTGCTGCATCAGCTCACCACACCGCGCAGACTGGCTTGCCTTCACCAGGAGGCCCTGGAGCCTGGGGCCTCCCATATGGTAAACGGGAGCTCTATCGATTGAGCCACATCCACTTCACTCTGGAACCTTTTTCATCTCTCTATCTGCCTTTAAGTTTGTCTTGGCTATTCACGTGTGTGTGCATGCATGCATGCACATGTTCCATGTTCTATTACACATGTAATTCTAACACTATTGAGTTTCAAGAACTCATCTTTTAGTAATCACTGGGACCTTTCAGGAATTGTCACTTTCAATATTGCCTTTTGTTCATTTATCTTTGCTTTCTTATTATGAAAATCCCATTAGCAAATGATAACTTTCTTATTTTTGTTAGATAATGCTGAATGCTCTCAAAAAATAAAATAAAATAAAAATTAACCCAGCAACCAGAAAGAATAATGCCATCCAGAATAAGCAAAATATATACACCAAAGCAAAACAAGAAATAACTTGAATTTAAAAAAATTACTGTATTATTGGACATATACATGAACACAAGAAATGTTTTATGGAACTTAACAAATGGGATTTACAAACTGTTCAAGCATAAGCAACTGTTGAGACCAGCCATAATGGCTTGAAAGCTTGAGCACTAGAATGCCTAAAATTATAGAACAAAAATAAGAAAAGTGTGAGAAATGATAAATGACTTGAAGAAAATTTCCAGTGACCCAACTTGTAGGGAATAATAATTACGGAGGAAGGAAATGAAATAAAGAAATTACCACTAACATTTCATGAGTCAAAGAAGAATTCACAAAAAAATTATAAAATTCTTTGAGATGAATTAAAATGAAGGCACAATTACTAAAATTTATGGAATGCAGTTAAAGCCGTGTTTAGAGTGAAATTTAAAACTTTAAACATCAATTTGGAAAAGAAGGCAGATATCAAAAGAATGACTAAGTTTTCAACCTTAACACAAAGGAAAAAGAAGAGCAAACTAAAACTAAAGCAAGAAGGAAGGAAATAAAATCAATTTGAATGGAAATTAATTAAAGGGAAATTTTTAAAAATCAATCAAGTAAACTGGAAATGAAAAGTTGATTCTTTGAAAAGATCAACAAAATTGGCAAATCTTTAACAAGACTAAGACAGAAACAGAGAAGTCTCAAACTACTAAAATCACAAATTAAACAGAGATGGTTACTACTGATATTACAGAAAGATAAAAGGAATTTGAGACCAAATACCAGAGAATAGATATCAGTATAGATAACTGATGCCTAAGCTAGACAAGTTATTTGATCATTAATCTTCTCAGAGCCAGAGGCTAAGAAGCTAAGCAGAAAATAGCAGAAAATCAAGGGTGAATTTATGGGACCATCTCATGGCAGTAAGGAGGCAAAAATTAGAAATAACAGCCCAACAATATTAAGAGGTCCTGAAAAATCGCTCAAGGCTCTAGTTGAGATGAATAAAGGGTTAAGGCCTATAAGGAGATATACAAATGACACAATAAAACTTTATCAAGTATACCAAGTAGCAGAGCCAAAAGAAAACATAGACAATAGAAGCAGACCTTCTATTGTCTTTGGGGGAATTATCAAATGCAGAGCATATAACAGTTGTAATAAATACAGTCAGGAAATAAAGTTAAAATTAAATAATTTCACCAAAGATTTGTCTACAATAGTAATCAAATGGCAATTCTAGTTCTGAAAGTACAATAACTGAAATTAAGAACTCCGTAGCTGGATTTAAAAAACGTATTCAACAAAGATGATACAAGGATTAGTGACCAGGAAATATGTTCAAATAGCCCACCTAAAGCATAGAGGGTAGGACAGATGACAAAGCATGAAGAAGACATAAAGGATATGGTAAAAGTCTGGCATACATATAGTTTTGAGTGGAAGAAAGAAACAATGTGCAGGAGTGACATTTGAAGGGATGATGGCTAAGAATTTTTTTAAAAGAGTAAGAAAAAGAGAAAACAAATAGTGAGACAGTAAGTGTAAATGCATATATATTAGAAATTACATTAATGGAATTGTATTAGATATAATAATTAAAATTCAATGTTACTATTCTAGGTTTAAAAGTAAAAGGAAATAACTATAGACTGCTTATAAAAGACCCAACCTAAATATAGGAATATATAGAGGTTGAAAATAAAGGAGTGTACAATGATTGGGAAAAAATATGTACCATGTGAATACCAGGCAAAAGAATGTTGATATGCTATATTATTTCAGTAAAGTAGATCTGAATACTTACCAGAGATAAAGACAGATAGGCCATAGTAATAAAAGTATTTCATGGTATCTGACTCTCAGAGGACACATCTTGCAGAACTTATAACAGAAGTGGGGAGGTCCAACCAAACAATCTGTAAGATGTGGCTTTGGACTTGGGTCACCCACTCTCAGGTGAAAAAAATGTTGTCCTCGTTGGCAGGTCAGTCATTGACATTATTTGGCACAAGGTGGGGCTTATCTTGGAATGTTTTAATGATAATAACTTAAGAAAATATCCTGGGGGAGGGGAATACTGTAGTAGGTGCAGTGACACAGAGATATGAAAATTATGAGGTCAACAATGCCTGCCAAGGTTGACTAGTTAACTGTTAATTTGTGTTGATACTCTGCAGAAGGATAGTGAAAGACTAATGGAGGCTGTTAACAAGTAATAGTTAATTATTAATGTGAGATCCTAGCAAGCCTCTATGGATTTGGGGTACTTTCTCAAGGATTTAGCACATTCATAAGGAACCTATCTAAGCAAATTTGCTGTGGGTGACTGTGAACTGCCTCTTGGGGCCACATCACAAGGAACTTCATGCAGCCTCTAGGAGATGAGAGCTGGTGCCTTGCCTTGTTAGAAGGCAAACAGCAATCCCAGCCCTACAACTGTAAGGGAATGGATTCTGCCAACAACCATTGAGCTTGGAAGAAACTATGAGTCCCAGATGAGAAGTAAAGCCTCAGCCAACAGCTTGCTATCAGTCTGCTAAGACATTGAACAGAGAATACAGATCCACTGTGTCTGGATTTTTCACCTACAGAAACTGCAAGAAAATAAATTTGTGTTGTTTAAGCCACTATGTTTGTGGTCATTTGTCATGCAGCAACAGAAAGTAATGCAGAAGCCACGCTCTAATATACACAACTTCTTGCAGTCCAAGTCCTCTTGGTGGTCTCTAACTGTGACCTCCTGGCAAAAAGTAAGATATATTTCCCCAAATATTTTGTCATAAATTAAAAGGGTTGATTGTATCACAAATTTTCAAGCATTTATGGAATGGGTCACTTTTATACACCATTAAAAGA
>JAQZBX010008645.1:0-29126 GCA_029593785.1 Cabassous unicinctus | reverse complement strand
GTTGCTGAGACATTGAGTCAAGCCATTTTCTATTCCCTATTACTTCATTCTTTCGGCTTCTCTCTTTTCCAACTGTTCTAAAATTTCAGTGTTGTGTTTATGTATGGTGTTCTTTTTCTTTTCTTTTTTTTTCTCAACTCCACCTAACTCCTATCTTTTGATTCTGAAAAATGATTTCCTAAAGCTCTTTGATCTTTCTGTCACAAATCATTTCTTTAGAATTCTTTTTATAGAAATATTCTAAGTCAGATATTAAATTTCCTCAGTTAGCTCTCCAAATATTTAGTTTTTGTCCTCTCTTCTTTATTTGGCTTTTGACCTTTTTTTTGCAGGACTTTTCAAATTTATTTGAGTAAATGTTTTTTAAAAAATGTTTTATACTACATATGAAGTATAGTTTATATACTACAAGTCTTTATTGTTCTCCCAGTTTGCTGCGTGCGTGTGTTTCTGTACTTCTTTAATGGATGCAATCTTTTCTTATGAAACTGCCGATACTACAATTTGTGGCTCTGCTCTGCATTTTCTTCATTTATTTAAAATTGTTTTCTTACTATGTGTGATAGTTTAAAGTTAGAGGCATTCCTTAAATATCTAATGAGCCTTGGCTATCTGTTCATAAATTAGAAAAGGGAATAAAAAAACGACTAGGGTCTGTATGTGTGAATGCTAGTTTATCAGCAATAAGACCTCAGTTATCAAAAGAAGTGTGGGTGGGTTAATCCTTGCTTTGGAATACTCCTCTCTGCTAACTTCCAGAATTAAGTACACCTGTATGCATAAGTGCCACATTTAATACAAAATGGCATAAAGGCATAAAACGAACAGGATGCAGATTAAGGTACCTGTATATGCTTAAAATGGAACAAAGATGATGGTTTTATATTAAAAAATGCACAATCCAAAAGGAAAAGGAAAAAGCCTTGAAACTCTAAATGTCTAAATGCTGGGCTGGCATAACTTGGAAAGAAATATTTTATTCTTTAAAATTCAAGAAAAATTAACAAAAAAAATAACCAAAATCTTTGAAATTATGTGTATAAATATAAAACAACCTGAGGAAAATTATTAAAGTTGGGAAGGGAGGTTGAATGAACAATGAACTGAGATATTTGTAATGGCAAAAGAGCTCTAGTATCCTAAAATGGCAGAATAAAATAAATTGTATTTATCTTCACGTTATGGAATTATATAAAGTAATTTAAAATCTTGCATGCAAAGTAATATACCAAATTTGAAATATTTATAGCATTACCAATTTAATAAAATATGCTACAAAACCTATTTACAGATTATATCATTTTAGTGAAATGTGTGAGAGCTAGAGGGGATAAAATACACAGTGATGGAGAACAAAAAATTTTTAAGCTAATAATTATATCAAATTGTTAATCAAAGTTATCATTACAGATTGGGATTATGGCTGGTTTTATTTTCTCTTATGAGGTCTTCCATATTTTTCTTATAGTCTATAAAATATATATATTAATTTTATTATGAAAAATTCCACAGTAAATGGCATGCAAATATTTGTATATGCCTACACAATTGTATTTCAGCTAATTTATGTTGTTGAAACTGTTATGTATTCAGTACTTCTAATGTCTTCTTGGTGTATAGAAATTTAATTTAGAACAGCATAAATATACTTAGAACTGTAACAGTATTAATTATATCTTTATTAGCATCAGTTGTTACAAAATTTCTTCTTTATCATCAACCCTATGAGTCCTGGTGACTTAACTAATAATTATGCAATCAAAATAATATGTTTAATATTTTTACCCCACATTCCCAAAATATAAACTACTGTTTATATTCAGGGAACTTCTGATGTACCAAGGGCATTTTAGTATAAGTGTTATTTCTTGTCTTCCTATGTAAAGCTTTGAATTAAAAAAATAAACAAAAACATATATTTGCTCGTGCTTGAATTAGTGGCTTTCAAATTAGTACAGTTTCAGTCAGCTATCCTTGTGGAGGAAGATGATTAATGTTATTTTGTGTTCCACACATTATCAGTTTTGCAAAGCCAATTGTCTTCTGAACTTTTAATCATGAAGTCATATAGATAAAGTCATTCCATGCTTAGAAGATAGAGAACACTCATCAACATTCTGTTTAGGCAGTCTCTGGAATGGATTTTTCCTTCTGAATTCATGTAACTCACTGAAAATATAGTTACAGTATGAATTTAAAGGCAGTATTGATTGTGGAAAAAATAAAAAGATTACAAAGAAAAATTATAACCATATTTGAAGTGGATGGAAAAATAACTGTAATATCCACAAAGAAATTGAATCAAAGTTCTAAAAGTCAAGGTTTCCACATAAGAGAAGGTGCAAATGAGAAAGTTTAAATAAATTAACAAATGTTTGCAACTCTTTTTT
The DNA here is from genome assembly GCA_029593785.1 of Cabassous unicinctus. Taxonomy (NCBI): domain Eukaryota; kingdom Metazoa; phylum Chordata; class Mammalia; order Cingulata; family Chlamyphoridae; genus Cabassous; species Cabassous unicinctus. The sequence continues at coordinate 26,736 of JAQZBX010008645.1, read as the reverse complement.
AAAATGCATTACTAGTTGTTAGCATGATATACACTGCATCTCTGTATTTGACAGCTTTGCTAAATTAGCAATTAGGGAAAAAAGATAGTTGAATAAGTGAAACTAAATTGTAAATTAATAATATCTCACCAATATCTCACCTAATATTATAATAATAAATGCAAAAAGAAGAAAAGAGAGAATATCAATATAAAATGGTGAAATATAGGTTAGATCAGTGCATTCAAACTTTAATGTTCAAAAACAAATTTGAACACGTGTACCTGCATTTTTAACAAGCTCCTAGGTGTGGCTGATACTGATCATCAATTTGATAATCACGGATCCAGACCGAACAATTGTGCAATTAGCATGCCTACAGAGGTTCAGCTCTGGACTCTGAGAAAATGGTAGCAAACAAGGGAGGGTCTTTATTCTTAGAAACCTTACATAATAGATTTGAGATAAAGAAAATAAACATATGAACCAATACATAACTCCATATTGCGATAAGAACCATAAGAAAATGAATTATGCAATGTGATGGAAAGTAAATGAAGTGGGATATAGGGAGATAATTTAGGTAAGGTAGTCAGGGAAAGCCACCGCAAGAATATGATATTTCAATTGAAACGTAAAAAAGCCATGCCAAATATTAGCATGTGTGTGTATGTGAGGGGGGAGATCTAAGTAGAAGGAATAGAAAGTTACAAAAACTCTGAGACAGAAATCCAGCAAGAGATTGAATATAGGCCTGTGTGGTTAAAGCGAATGAATGAGTTTAGGATCATGATAAAATGAGGTAGGAAAGTGAGCCAATGTCCATATCATGCAAGCAAATTTGGGGCACTTGTAAGGAGTTTGGAGAGAAAGTATTTGCAAAGTGAAGTTATTGGAAGTTTGTAAGTAGGCATTTATATGATCTGACTTGTTTGAAAGATCCCTGGCACCTGTGAATGTGACCTTATTGGAAGTAGGTTCATTGCAGGTGGAATTAGGCAAGTTACAATGAGGTCATCCCAGAGTAAGGCAGGCTCTTACTCCGGTATGAGTAGTGTCCTTATAAGAAGAGGAAATTTGGACACAGACGCAGAGATGCAAGGGGAGAACCCATGTGAAGATGAGGTAGAGATTGAAGTGATGCATTCTCAAGCCAAGGGATGCCAAAGATTGCTGCAAACACCAGAAGGAAAAATAGGCAGGAGGAGTCTACCCTACAGGCTTCAGAAAGAGCATGACCTTGTCAATGCATTGATTTTTGGTCTTCTAGCCTTCTGAACTATGAGAAAATACATTTCTGTTGTTTTAAGCCACAAAGTTTGTGGTCCATTGTTATGGAAGCCCTAGGAAACTATCTTACAATTATGAAATAAACTTCTTCGTCTCCACCGAAGTTCATTGCTTTGAAATCTACTTTGTCTGACATCAATATAGCCACTCCAGCTTTCTTATAATTAATATTAGCTTGGTGTCTTCATATTTATAGTGTGTTTCTTTCAGGCAGCATATGGTTGGATTTTGCTTTTTTATCCAATTTCAAAATCTCTGGTTTTAATTGGAATATTAAGACCATTTACATTTAATGTAATTGTTGAGATCGATTTAAATCAATCATTACCCTGTTTGTTTTGCATTTTTCCCCTGTGTACTTTGTTTTCCTCTTCCTTTTTTTACTGACTTCCTTTGGATTAATTATTTCTTAGGATTCTAATTAATTCATTTCCCCTTCTTGCTTATAATTCTGTTTTGTTATTTTAATGCATACTTTGCAGTTTATAATACACATCTATAGCTTTATGGATTCTATCTTCAAGTGATATACCAATTCAAACACAATATAAAAACCTTACTATAATGTACTTCTGTTTCTCTTCTTCTGTCCTTTGCACTACTGTTGTTATTCATTTTATTTTACAAATTTATAAACTCCATCTTACATTGTTGTTGTTTACATCAATTATCCTTTAAATAGATTTAAATAATAAGAAAAAAAATTTATATATTGACTTATGTAACTACCAGTTCCAGTGTTTTTTATTCCTTTGCATAGATCCATATTGTTATTCTTCCTTTAGCCTTTCTTGTAGTGCAGTTCTGATGGTGATACATATTGGTATTCCAGGTGATGGCTTCATATCCCTATATATATTCTTTAATCTTAAATGCCTATGATTTTAATCTTTTTTTAATTTTTAAATAAGCTTTAGATTACATAAATGTTACATCAAAAATATAGGGGATTCCCATATACCCAACCTCCTCCCCTTCTATACTTTCCCCCATTTGTTACAATTGATGAACACATATTGAAGCATTGCTACTAACCATGGTCTATAGTTTACACTATAGTTTACATTTTGCGCCACACAATTTTATAGTGAAAGAAATCCAGGATCATGGAAGAATATTATAAATTTAAATTATACATTTTTGACAAAATGTATCAGTCATTGAAATGCCATGCAAGAAAATTCCAATATCCCAAAAATGCCCCATGTTACACCTATTGTTCCCTCTCCCTCCCCTCAGTACCTCTGGTGGCCACTGCCTTTGTATCAATGATATATCTTCTTCCATTGCTAGAAAAATAATAGGTCTGCTTTAGTCCATAGCTGTATTCCCCCCTTATGTTTGTTCAATCCTCAATCTTGAGGATTTGAGGATCGTGATGCCCACTCTGTTTCTGATTGAGAGGGAGCTTAGATCCCATGGAGCAGATGGCTGTAACTGTCTTGCTTGCAGTTATAGATACTCTCTGATTTTTGGGATGGGTGTTGTCCATCTTCATCCTTTTTTGAGTTGTTGTGGGTGAGTCCAAAGAACTAGAGAGTAGGTGTTACAACTCTGCTGAAATTCAGGGCTCAACCAGCATTTTAAGGAGTATAGTGCTAATTATAGGTTCAAATAAAGGGGGCAGAAGAGCCATGCATAGGAAAATTATAAATGAGTCTAACTCTGTTACATTGGGGAGTATATATTCCAAAGTAAGGCCCACTGACAAGGTGCCAAATTCCTGAGATTGTCTGCCCTGCCTATAGTGTCTAGATGTCTCTAGAGCCCTCAGGAGCCCTGCTGTTTGAGGCACTGTTCACTGTGACAGTCAGTGAGATCCTGCTGATTGAGCTTTGTTTTGGTACACAGTCATTTAGAAAGACTTTGATCTTTTTGGGTCTTGCTTTTAAGTTTTATTAGAACCACAGCAGTGATTAAACTTGTCTTTGCGCTTTCACCAATGTTCTGTGAATCGTGAGGTTTTACAATCGATCATAAGAAGAACCTTTATTCTTGGCCCTGCATGAGTACTGGGCATTGCTACCTCTGATCTCTTCCGGTGGTTCCTTCCCCAGCTTTGGGCAATTTTTTCACATACATGGCACTGATCAGTAGACAGCTAAATACTCAAAGGGAATCCTTTATAGATCTCTGGTGTTCTCTCTCTGTGCAGTTCCCTTCTCTCTAGCGTCCTGTCATGTGAATTCCGGACACCGTATTCTCACTGACTCTCAGGTCTACTTCTTCAATTCAGGGCAGCTGCCAGGCTCCGCCTTGGTTATCTATTCTCCAACCTCAAAACTCTCTCAAGGTAGTAAGGTCATGCTGTTTCTTTTTCTTCTCTCAAGGAGTGCTTCCTTTCATTGCCTGATGCCCAGTGCCTCCAGAGCCCTAGTTTCAGATATTTTGTCCATTTTTGGTTATTTCATGCAATGGGATAAATCCTGTTACTCCATCTTGGCAGGAAGTAGAATTCCTGAAGCATGTAATTGCTCTCCCATTGTATTTAATAGAGATTTTTCTGAAGAAAGTAGCTGAAATGGCATTTGAATGGTTTGAAAGAGAAAGCCATGCACCTAAAACTAATTTTTACTTAAAATTTAAGATACCCTTTAGAAGTAAATAAATACATTCTATTTACATATTATATATGTTCAAATCACTCGCAAATGTTTTGCAGGCTTGGGGAATTATAGGACCTGGTATTGTAGCTTCAAGTAAAAACAGGAAAGTTTATATTCACATACACAGCCATTTTGTTGACTGGTGAGAGCCAGATTCTCTCCCTGAATGTGTATTTCCATTGTTTAATATTTGATCATTTCTTATATTTTATAAGGTATTTACAATATAAATAAGCTTTCAGAATGAAAATTTAAAGCCCACATGAAGTAAAAAAAAATTACTTGAAACATTACAATGATAGCCTATTGCATTGAACCTGAAATACTATATAAAAATTAATGAGATTGAGAGAAAAGAAAGTAAGTGTGTCATGCCCCCCCATGATTGCTAAAACCATGGAATTATGACTTAAGTGATCATTTATCATTAACAAGCATTTTAATAAGAAGCTTTATCATAAAAGTCAAAATCACTAAACTATAAAAATGATTTTGAAATTTTAAAGAAATCAGCCCCAAATATACCAAAGTTCTTACTTAAATGGACAGTATTAATAGCAAAAGCACATAATCAAAATTAAAATATGGTTGCTATTTATTCTAGAGATTCATATTTCCATACTTGTGTTTGAACATGTTAGAGTGAATAACTGAAATGGAAATTTGCTATGAGCTTTTTCATCATATTTGAGATTTTAGGCTTAGAGATTCTCAGAAGGGATTAATTTTGATATTAAATGTAGGTTAAAGCAGAAGTCTCTTTTTCCTCTATTATCTTATTTTTTGACCTCTCTGGTATTGGAGATCCTTATTTATTTTTAAATAGAACATTGTTATTAAATATTAAAACACTTTTGTGTACTTAAAGCATTTTTGTTGATGTCACTTAGTGCAAAAGTTTACAGAATAAGAAAAAATAATTTGTCAACTTGAAATTGGAGAGGAAATTTTCAGTATATAAATGTGGTTAAATAAACATGAATTATACTCAAGTCAGAGATCTTAATTATTCATTACTGTATCCTCAGTCATATTTATAGGAGTGACACATTACAGATTCTCAATAAAAATTTGTCTAATTAATTGGAACCGACTTGAAGAAAGCATAACAACTTGAACAAAATAAAAAGAAAGAATAAACAAAGGAAAAAAGAAGCTCTTCCTAAACTATTGTTTTTTTTCTTTGCAAAAAACACATTTATTAACTGTTTTAAAATCCTGTTTCTCTTTAATATTCAGCACTTAAGAAATCATCTCTAGGGTACCATAATATTCTTCCATGATCCTGGATTTCTTTTACAATAGAAGGAAAGTTGTCCAAAAGCAGATCTCTGTGCATAATCATTGACTCTGATTTGCAGTGTGAGCTGGCATTGTTATGACTTCTATATATGCAAACATCAGAAATAAAACAATTCCAGATCTGTGAAGATGTCATATTTTTATAAATCCTACATCTAATAACCTTGAAGTGAAATCATTTTAGAGAAATAAAATTTTTTGACTTTTTAATAAACTCAGAATTAAAAATAAATATCAGTAGCTGACTGTTTCACACCTTTTAATTTTGAGATTAGACATGATGAAAATTAGAAAAATGATTTAAATGAAATATTATCCAATTTAATTGACAACAAACACTGATTTGAGCCTCAAGGAATCTTATTTGGCTTACTCTAATGGTTTCTCTACTTTTGTAATTTTCTTAATTTTTTAAGTGTTTATATAATTATGATTCAATTTTAATCCTCACAGAAGGCTTGGAAGAAGATATTATGGGTCTTAATTTATAGATTAGATTAATAAAAGGGAGTTGACTTTCCTAAGTAAATATAAGTAACCTCTGATTCAAACCAATATCTCTTTTTCCTTCCTGTTCATAGATATTCTTATTTCAACAGTTTTTTTTGAATAATAATTATATTCTTTAGAATATAATTTCCACAAGACCATCTTTGATAGAGTCCTGTGTTAAATTAATTAGAGAAAATCTGCCTTCTATATCTGCCATTTATTATATCAAAATATTAAGATGATGAGAAATAATACCATAAGAGTTTAAAAATAGAAATCATGTTAATTTCTTTTAAAATAGAATAATCTAAAATGATTTTACCACTGAAATTATTTTTAATGTAGTGCCATTTTAGATACTAATAATAGAATTTTAAAACAAAATTTTACAGAATTCTGAATTCTTTCCTATTTGAAGAAGGATTTTTAAAGTGTTGTGGGTCATTTCTGAACATCAGTACAACAAAACCTACTTATATATATACTTTTAAAATGTAGTATACATTATCTCATAATTATCTACTTCAGAGAGTTCTAACATGAGCCCATTTTTCAATAAACTTTGACTCTAAAGTCAACTGCAGACTTCATAATAATTTGACAAATATTCACATTTATCTTCATTTATTTATTCAAATTGTCCATTTATTGTATCTTATGTGCCATGCCCTTTGGAAGGCACTTGATGTTGAATGGTGAAGAAAAAGCATGTGTTATGTTTGTTAGTTAATTTTTACAGACTGATTTACTATAATCTACTTTTACTCTCCATATAGGAAAGGATCATAAAAAATTAAAAAAATTTGTCCAAGGTCACTCAGACAAGTAATGGCAGAACCGAGACTGGAGGACAGAATATCCTTTGGGTATTAAAGAAAGATATTGCAAATAAATAGGTTAACAACATTTTAAAACTTAAGAAACAAACCAACTAGTAAAAATGAAATTAAATCATTTACATTTGAAAGCTTTTTGCCGTGACATAGCAGTGGGTCTCTGCAGAATAAAAAAAAAAAAAAAAAGAAATCATGGTACTTCTTCATCTATAAATTCTGCTTAAGGCCCTGTTTTCACAACATTGATGACACTAGTGTCATCCTGTGGTGCTAAAACAGTAATAAATGTAGTAATTCCCTGACAATAAAAGATGGTTGTAAAGTTATAAGTGTTAAAAAGGAAAGAACAGGGTGCTATGTCAGAAAATAATAGGAGTCAGTTAACCCTTTCATGAGAAGTATCACTAGAGTTGCAATCTGACCTATATGTAAGATTTCCTTGAGTTCAGGGATGAGAGCAAACATTCCAGGAAGAAAAGTGCTGTGCCAGGATGAAAGCTGATGTAGTCAAGAAACTGAAAGAAGCTTGGAGTGACTGAAGCATATTGGGAAAAGGGGAAAGGTATCTGAAATGACTATTGAGTATAAGGCAAGGACCTCTTCCAGTCATTCCTGTCGGCCATGAATTTAGTTCTTATCCAAAATGCAATGGGATGCGATTGCAGAGCTTGCAACTGCGTGAAATGTTCAGCTACAGTTCATAAAAGGTCAATCTGGCTGCTATGTAGAAAATGAACTGAAGGAGTTCTAAGGTGGGAAGCATAAGACCAGTTGGTGAACTTCCTGCAGAAACGTTTACATGAGAGACCACACCAACTTGTGTTCAGGGGTGTTGGTAGAGGAAGAGAGAGGTGACTGGACGTGGGGTATATCCTCTATGTGGATCTGATGAAGGGAGATGGAGGAAAAATACGTATGAAGGTTTCTAGCATGATTACTAGATGGAGTTACATTTACTGAGTGACAGTATGCAGAAAGAGTAAAATTTCAGTGATGGGAGATTAAAAAAATAGCTTTCAACATTTTTGTTGAGAAGAAGATGAAATGAACTTGGGGAGATGTTTAAAATGCAGGTTAGAAGAGAAGACTGGGCTTTCCCTGGAAATTTGAGAAATGTCTACATTTGGTTCATGATGTACAGGTCTTGGAATGCATGAGATTGTATACAGAAACAGTGCAGAATATCAAGGCACAAGGAAGGATCTCTGGGCATTAATTTAGGAATCAAGTACAGTTTGATTAAGTGTGAGCAAAACTGTAAAAGGAAAATCAGGCAAGTGTTTACTAGGGTTAAATGCTATTGCTAAGAAGTCATTGGTATCCATTAGGTTTCACAGCAGGTAATTCACTAGTGAAATAGTGTGAAGACCTTTCCTGCCCTGTTGGAATAGAAGTCGGGCCACAGTGAATTGAAGAGCAAATTCATTGGTGGAGAAAGACTGAAAGAAACAAATGATATAACTCTCAAGTTTACTTGTCCCTTGAGAAGTGGTAAGAAACAGGGGAGCATCTGGGGTTTCTTGTAAGGTGAAGGAAGGATATGGCTTGTTTGGGGTTTCGTGATTTATTTTTAAATTTATAATTGTTATTTTGAACATACAGAAGAGAACAGACAAATATAGCTGGTATCTAATTACGCACCACTGAAATGAAACAAATGTTAAGGTTTGCTTCAGATAACTTTTTTGTTTAGGAAAGAAAATTACTTTGCTAAGTTTCAACTCTACCCCATATTTTCCCTTCCTTCTCTCCAAAAAGGTAGAATTTATCACAAAATAGGTGTGAATCATTTCAGGGCAAGACATAACATTTTTACTTTGCATAAATTTGTAAATAAATAGATTTAGAATTGTGTCATGAGCTTTAATATTTACATAAATTGTCTCATTCCTATACTGTTCAAACTTTGGCAACTAATTTTTAAAATTTGAATTTAAATCTGACATTTATCCAAGGGTACATGTAGAGAGAGTTCATTTTAATTGCTATATACTAGTTTTTGGTTAGAATAAACTAAAATAAAATTTTTAATTTCTTTGAAGGGACATTTAAGGTTTCCACATTTTTTTGGTCCCTATAAATGGAGATATAATAAACTTCCTTATATGTCACCTTTGAAAACATAGGACATCCTCTTGGAAAGAAACAAAGTAAATTGATGGATTGTAGATTATGTGACAATTTTACTCTTACAAGAATAGTAATAGTATCTCTCTCCATGTTCACCAAGTTTTGGTGTTACTAGATGTTATTAGACGTTGCTTGCCAATTTGTTCAGCAGGAAATGCTAACTCGTTATATTACACTTATTAGGGATTATTAAAAAGATTGAGCATTTATTTATTTGATTACTGATTACTTAGTTGTCCCTCTCTGAATTGCATGTCCTTATATTTTACCCATTTGTGAGATTTCTTTTTGAGCTGTATTTGATCCATGACCTGAACAGTAGGGGGTCCCAGGTATGGGGTGTATGTAGAGGAAATCTCTGTGATAATCTTTTGACTCTAATGTAAATCTAAAACTCTTCAAGAGTAGGGAATGTTTGTTAAATATTAAACAACAACAGCAATAATAGGAATAATATTAACAAGCACCCTAAGGAGATCAGAGAAGAGAATAAGAACTTGAATGAATGACCAGACCATATACTGATATTTGTCTCCTGAGTTTGGAATAAAAAAATCAAAGGTTTGGATTATTAAATGATTTAGTAGGAGGGGAAGGAGGAGGAAGAGGGGAGGCAGAAGGGAAGGGTAGAAATGGGAAAGCATACATATTTATATAAGTTTATGTGTGTGTGTAAATACTTTTCTGGGACTTTTTCAAGACTTGATTTGTAATTGGGTTTAAAATGATAGTGATGATGATAATGTTAAATATCATCATCATCATCATCATCATCATAAGCCAGATTCACACATCTCTTACCACATAGCAACAAGCACTGTTCTAAGAACTTTGTATATATTAACACATTTATTAACAGCCCTAAAAGATTTGTACTATCATTAAATCCATTTTACAGACAAGAAAACAGAGGCACTAAACTTTAAATCTTACCCTTGGTCATCCAGATAATAAGTGGTGCATCCTGGATTTGAACCCAAGATTCTTGTCCAGTATTGGTGCTATTCACCACCAGAGAGCTTCATTGTGTTTGCTTTTCCCATGCTTGGCAATGGAGGTACATCAAGCAAGTAAACTGACAGAGGTGGACCAGTGTCATAATGAGGAAATAGATGAGCTACATTTTGAAAAATACAACTGAAGAAATTAGCCTGGGTTGTTGTTGGATATTGATGTCTCTTCAGAATGAAGGCAGGCTTTTTGGTGAGTTTGAGGTTGACCTGAAAACCAGAAAAGGTCTGCTAGATCTTCACATTTTCTTTAAATGAAAGAAAAAATTAATAGATTTTTAAAGTTTTTTTTCTGAATAATAAATCAAGCTTCCATGATGAGAAGGGCCATATTGCAGCATGAGAATAAGCATCTTGGATTGGACCAAAGTGTATCTCCTCAGGCAGCGTCATCCTAGATTCTTCTGGATATCTAAGGAATCTGTGATGAGACAAGTTGCATTTTCTACTTCTCCATCTTGGCAAAGAACTTTAGCTAAGTTTCTTTATCCTTTGCTGTATAAATTAAGAACTTAAATTAGTCTTGCCAAGTGTATTTGTGGTCTCTTTCTACCAATCTGAAGCTCTACTGTCATGTTCCAAAACTCTTGAAAGAGAGAGTAGAACATAAGAATGTTGGTGTTTATTTAAAGAATATGATTACCATTTTACTTTATTAACTTTCTTAAACTTTTAAAATCATTATTCCAATTAAGGAAATTTATGCTTCAGAGGCAAACTTGCCTCATGTGGGTGTAAAGAGAAGCAAAACTGTCAAAAAAAGGTAAGCACTTTAATTATAATATCCACGTATTTGCACTTAACTGAAGCTTATTGGGAAGTCACATTGGCAAGTGTTCTCTGTGAATGTTGTTCCTGTTTAAGAACTACAATGTCGAGAATGTTTATCCGCCTGGAGGTCTCTTTAAACAAAATAAAATTAATAACAATAAAAATGGTAATTATATTAAAAACAAAGCTTGCATTCCAAAGAGTTGTTTTTGCATATTCTACTTCTCTACTAGAAAAATCATGAAGTGGGAATATATGTTTCCGTTGATACAACCTGTAAAATCTTAATCTGTGAAGTAGTTAGTTCAATCAGTGAATCATGTACCTCCATCAAGTACAGTGAATGGAGGAAAACACACAATTAAATTGCATCAGTAAAATTTGTTTCTTGAGTTACAGAGCAGTCCAAAATTAGGAGCAAACCAGGATCTATGAAACATTTTAATCAATTAGGTCCTGAATTTGCCTTGATAAGAAATGAGTCAAATCAGTAAAATCTGCAACTCAATCATAGAATAATGCACATTGATCATTGCATTGTGGTACTTGCTCACCAACTGGTAACTGCACATTGAAATTTGTCAAGTATATGTCCAAATTTGCGTCTGTCTAAAATTCCAACCTAACAACCAGGCTGATGAATTTTATATATATATATATATACACACACACACACACTTTTTTCCCCCACAAACTTTTCACATTCCAATTTCATCATAACTACCCTGAGTGGAAGTCAAGTAACACAAAAACAGATATTCAAGTAAATATTGAATTTGAAAGTCGCCTTGAATTAAAAAATACCAAATAAGTAATAATAAAAATAAACTCATTCTCCACTTTGTTGCTCTGTAAACCAAACACAATTTCCAGATTCTGATCTTTAGCTTGTTGACTTCTCAGGTTCCATCAGTTTACAAAGATGTTGGGAAAGAACAGGTGTCTTTACTTTTTTTTTCAGATGAACTGCTTAAGGGCAACACTAGCCCTTAAGGCAATCATTCTATCTAATTCATGGGTTCTTAACCTTTTTTGTTCCATGGACCCCTTTGCCAGTCAGGTAAAATGAATAATACTGTAATTTATTTATTACATACATTCATAAGTGAAAGAAATGCTAGATTTCAGTTAGAGGTCAGAGAGAATAAAAATTGTAAGTTGATTTTTTTCAATTCAAGCTCATGGACTCCCAGTTAAGGACCCCTGATCCTCTGTAGTAGAAAAATTACTCATATGAGAGAGAAAGCACTCCTGCTCTTCCTCCACGGTTTCTTGGCATTTATTGTCCCCTACTTTTTAAATCACTATTCTTTTATTCCCAACTCCCCATATTTTTAATTTAGATAATAATTACAGAATACTCTCCTGTATTTATGATTCATCACACAAATACATAATTCAAAAATATAGGGAATGGATATAGCTCAGTCGGTTGAGTGCCTGCTTCCCATGTGTGAGGTCCCAGATTGTTCAATCCTCTGGTGCCTCCTAAAAAATAAAATATATATATACACATACATACATACATATAACCCCATGTATGAACACTCACCTTTATTGGTGGATCAACTTCCAAAAATATTAACAATCTTCTGAAGCTAGAAATCACAAAGTATGTAAAAGGGCCTTTTATTTTGATATAACAAATATCATACACTTTAGATTGTTGTTAGATGCCAAGCCACTCACTGGCCTGCATTCAAAAACTGTAAAAACAATGCAGATGTATAAAAGAAGTAAAGATACAATGAGATGACAAAAACAGTGTGTATACAGAGGTAAGAAGTAGAAAACAAAAATGTGTAAATAACATACAAAGCACCTTATGCAACATGCAGACCCAAACCATCTGAGTTCTTTGAATACACCATTGCTAAATGTTATAGTAATGAACTTTTTCAGGAATAAATTGCCAAATTAATTTGAGTTTCATAGGACAGTCTCATGCCATGCAACATGCTATAGTTCTGGAAATACAAAAGAGTTTAGCATAACATATTTCTATATACCGAAGGAAGGATGGAATGGTATGTAGATAGTAAAAAGGTGATGTAATGACCTTCTTGGCTTTCCTGGACATGAATTACAATTCTCTCTAATCTTGAGTTATGGGAGTTTTAGAGATCTTGAAACAGGGATACTTCTGGTTACATGAAACAGAAAGGGTGCCTACTGTCATTTATACTGTGTCAAGTCCTGTGGATTTAAGGTGAGTGGCCCACTTTAGCATAGTCTATCAGAGAACCATATCTATAAACAAAAAATGACAGAGAAGGCTCAAATTGCTATTAACTATGTCAAAGCAAATTAACTCGAGCTGAAACATTTGAAATAAATTTACTTTGAATCATGAAATAAAATTTTACCAGAAGGGTCTGATTTAGTTCAAGCAAAGTGAATAGTATGTGCAAGCCCACAAATTATGAAGGTGTTCAGTTTGTTGAAAGAATGTAGATTTGATTAGTACAGGTGGACATCAGTTATAGCAAGAAATGTTATGTGAAAATTAATTATGAAAAATTCTGTATGTTATTTCAAAGGCCCAAATATTAGGAGGAAAATCACGCTTTCAAGATTCTGGAAAGAATGCATGCCATGCCCTTTATTGGAACCTGCTCACTCTCCATGGTTTTAGTCCAAAGTCTCCCAGCTGGGAATTTGGATATGTTGGTAGTAGTGACTCAATGTTCAACATGAATGCAAAGAAACTTAGAGGATGGCAGAGTAAAGAGTAAAGAATCCTGAGTCTCTGGATGACCTAGGGGAGCAGAATTGTCTTATTCCCTTTCACAGCTTATATACTGGAATTTTTATATGAGTTGAGGAAAATTTTTAAAAGCTCTGTAGTACTTTATATACCACATAAATTATCTTCACCAAGTTTAATGAAACAGCTATAAAATCATCTAAAGCTAATTACCTCTTAGGGAAAGATATTTGTGTACTTTAAAAAAAATTACTATTAGAAAAAAAATCTCTATAAAACTATGTATAACAAATATGAATTTCATTGTAAATAGCAATAATTACAAACCTAGGACTTAAAATTAGCATATTATTGAGGGCCTTCCGTGCATATCTTTCCAATTCCCATCTCTACTCATTCCATACTCATGCAATAATATTCCTCCTGAAATTATTTATCATTTTCCTCTTTTTACTTTAAAGGTCAACTAAAGATATATAGTTTTCCAAAAATATGAATAATTTATTTTTGCAAGATTTGAAGATTTATACAAATTAAATCATGCCGCTTGTATTCTGCAACTTGATAATTTTTCAGCATTATATTAATGTTATTCACACACAATTATTAGTTCATTCATTTTTAGTGCTATATTGTATGAAAGTTGTACTATTTGGATTTTTTTCACTCATTTATTTCTTATAAATATTGCTGTTATGAAAACCATGTATGTCTCCTTAGGGAAAAATTTCCTAAAAGGTATATTTGTAAGAGTAGCATTTCTGCATCACAGAGTGTGCACATATTTGATTTTATTAAATAATGCCAAATTATTCTCCAAACTATAGTGGAGTAATTTAAAATTCCAACAGCCATAGTGTAGACATAAGCACCAGTGCCTGACAGTTGAACTTTTCAATATTTGTCTATCTGATGAGTGCAAATAGTATCTTATTTATTTATTTTTATATATTTCTCTGAATGCTAATGAAGGTGAATTGCCTTTAAAGCAATCTATCACTTTATATATTTTTCTTTATAGCACTTATTCAAGTCTTTTAAAGAATTTCTGGCCAAAGTGTCATTATGTTGGGTTCACTGGGTCCACAGACCCAATATTGATCATTTCTCCAATCCTGATTTGTACTTGGAATGCAGATATGTGGTGGTTGACACAATAACCATAATGGGTTCATGGTGTGTAAGAGCTATTATAGTGAGTGAAGCCAAATAGAATCCTCTCACACAACAACGCCATAACCTGGTGACCAAATCGTAATTCAAAATCAATTTTACATCTGAGGGGTGACAGGGCATGCAGAGAATAATAACATCCTTAAAGACCCAAATGATATAGAAGTGGTATTCCCATCATATTTCTGTTTAATTTACTGGTATGGTTTCTGCGGAAAAAAGCAGGTGGATTGTGGCAGAGATACTGCAAACTCAACTAAGAAGTAGCCCCAATTATACCAATTGGCATTGGTCTTATACATTTACTAGATCATATAAAAATGTTGAGGCTCAAAGAGTTGAATTGGCATTTGAACCAAGATCTTGCTGACACCAAAGCTGATGTTTTTAATACTTATTTTGAGCTACAGTCCATATACTATGAATTTCTTTTTTCACCCACATTTCTCACTGACCCCTCAATATAGCTACCTTATTGGAGCAAATTTTAATATTTGGTAAAAAGAGACAGTCTAATTACTAAATATCTCAGGAAGGATCTTAAGTCTCAGCATAGATATCTGTCGTTATTGGTTTGCCAAACTCTTTCTATTTGGGAGAAAATTACCAAAAATAAAAAATAAAAACCACACAAAAATGGGGGAAGTTTGCAACCTGACCTTATAACATTTCTTCACTCCCCTGAGAGCACTGGTCAGAGATCATTTGCTGCAGCAGTGACAGAGAGGAGGGTCCAGTGGCATGGCCATAAGTGGGTGGGGCAGCTTCAAGCTGTAGACAGAATCTAAGCAACTCTTCCTTTGTGGGATTTTGGCTTTGCTCTGCTTCCCTTGGAGTCATATTCACCAGATTTTCCAATGTTTTCTTTGAGCTCCTTGTTACATTTCTAATTTTTTTTTGCCTAAATTAACCTAAATTTTGTTTCAGCAAAAGAAAAACTTTTATTTGGTCATCATGTGGAATAAAGTCTGCATTGAAGGTAAGTCTTCTGGAAATACAAGCAACTGTTGTAATCAAACCAAAGGACATAAAATATCAATGACCCTACATTGGACTGGAATGATTTTGTTAACACTGCCACAAATATCAGTGTCTACTTTAATGTATTTGATAGGCTCTTTTTAATGATTGGTCCCAGCAAATGAAATTAAAATTATAGTAATTCTAGTGTAATTTAAGAGGAAAACAGTTCACAAGTTTGGGAAACAAGATGCTTTAAATAATTTCAAAAAGATACAGAGGATGCTACTTTTGGAAATCCCTGAGAAACACATTTTGGAGTGATGTTCAGAACCTTGTAACAGCAATTCGATCACTATTCTCTATAGGTGGCAATTGAAATAGTCTCCTTGATTTCAAGTAGGAGGAAGATCCAAGGAAGACAGAGACCAATGAGTGACACTTAAATGACAGGGGCAAAGATAGGCTGTCATGTTCAATGGAATGATTTGACATATGGAGATGGCTGATCAAGACTAATATAAGTATAAATAAAAGGGTGGTCTATGAAGATAATTTTTATAAAATGAATAAAAACATGACATCAGTTGAACAGATGCTTGTTTTGAGCTCCCACAGTAGACAATGATACTAGGATGCAGGTAGTATAAAGGTTGTAGGCAAAAGATGCAATCTAATTTTTTACTTCTTTGAGAACCATCTAAACAATCCATCTCTTTCTTTTTCTGATCCTACCAGGTCTTTAAAGTTACAGTCTTCTGGTCCACCAGGATAGTGCTCATTCCAATTGTAGGAATCTGTCAATGGTTGACTGTAAAAATCCTTCTAGATTATCCTGGCAGATAGTAAGAATGCATTCTATTATTAAATGTATAGTTGATTTCTAACACTGTCGTTCTACTAAATCGCTTTGCACATGTCATATGTTTCTGATGACCTTACATGGGAAATCGCTTACTTGCTACACAAAGGAAATTAAGAGGATGGTCACAGTGTGTTTTTCCTTCAGTATAAATGCTTGCACTGATTTGGTCTTTACTGGTTTTTATTTTCTGATTCTGTTCCAAATAAACTTTGCATTAAACTTTATTGCTTAACCCTATCTGATATCTCACAGCTGAACTACTTTTCCTTATTCAAAGCTGAAATAGAGTTCCACTTCTTCTTAACAAATATTTCTGTTCTTGATTCTTCACCTCTGTAAGATTCAATAGAATTTCCTAGTTATACCAACCCAGAACAATCAGCCCATTTTAGTACCAAGAAATCTTGTTTTTTAAGTCCTCCTGCTTTAGACAAGTTTGATCTCTTAGAAAGTCCTGTCCCTCCATTGTTTCCTCCATAGCTTAATGCTCAAATTCCTCATCTATAAAATAATTATGTATCCTCTTCATACCTAAGAGTATAGTTGGAAGTTGCACATGATAGTGTCAGTGAAAGTGCTATGGTATCTTAATAGTCACCAAATATGATGCCTATTTTTATGGTAACCTTCTATTTTTGATAAATACAGGTGTTTCTTGAATTTTGCCTTCCATTCTTATTCCTGGCTCCTGCTTCTTGTCATTGTAGATTTCTATACCTCTGTTTCTCTCAAGGGAACAAAGGGAAAATTTCGTCATGGGTTGAAAGTGGTGATGAAATTAGAATGAAAGCAGTTCCTCAGTTTGTGAGCACTTTAATCAGACTGCCTTGCCACATTTATTCCACACTCTTCTCCAACATATATCCTAAGAAGCAATTAGTTACAGTAAACTGGATTGTTCATATGCTACAAATATAGCCTAGGTGTGCTTGTCTCAGCAAATGTTCTCATCATAACTTTTATCATGTTAAATGCCTTATTCTCCATGGTCCATCTTCTGTACCATGTCCTTTCCTGGTCTACTTTGCCAAATGTAGTCTTCCCAAATCTCTAGATGTTTGCATTTTTCTTCATGTCCTGCTGATATTCTTCCTTATGTTAGGACTGTCATTGTACCTACCTCTTCTCCATACATTTTGATAAGTTCTCTGAGGGCGTTTCTCTCCATCTTCTACAAAGCTTACTCTGCCTTCAACAGTAAAAACACACACTTTGAAATACAGAAAACTGAGACATGATTTAGGGTAACGTACTGTAATACACCTTTCAGAAAAGGCTATTAAAAGATTTTAATTCAGCAAAGAAAACTCCAAGTTTAAATTATCAATGTGAATGGAGTGTATGAGACCTAGAGCAAAATTTCTGAATGAGAGTGGAAAGATAATAAACAGCCTGTAGATGCTATCAGAAGTAGGAGGCTTTGCCACTAAACAATGGCTATTCTGGAATTTAGCCCTGGAGTTATTTCCCTCTTCTTACCATTAGCTTAACACAGTCACTTCCTCCTTCCAGATAACCAGGATATAACTAGCTATAAATCTATGGTCTATAAGTTGTTTTTTTCCTAGAATATTTCTACTTTATTTCTCATGAGAACAATGCAGGTAAGGGCCATAATATTCCTTTAGGTGGGCATTCTGGAAGGCATTTCCGATTTATTGAGGAAATAAAATGCTATCCTTCTAATGTAATGTACACTGGAAATTTCCAGAACCTCTTCAAACTTTTCTATTCCAGGTACCTGAAACATTCCCTCTGATTTAAGCCTATCTTTATATTTGTTTTCTAATTTTCTCATTATTAACTGGAACCAGATGGTTTATGGATCTTAAAAATGATTACGTCTTGAATATGACTGCCATAGGAATTCATGCAAATAGAACCTGCACTGGATTTTCAGACTGTTTCCATTATCAAGACCCAATAATTAACAGTTCTCCAGGCCTCTTGCAGAGAGGGGATTTCACTGTATTTACACAGGTGAAGAGAACAGATGCCTACCCAATCCACTCACAATCTACTATCCAGAAAGAGGGACAGGTGAGAATTAAAACTTTAAAATTCTCATAGTTAATATGTATAAAATTAAGATTGTCTGTGGAGAGTGCTTTGCTAAAGGTATACTATTTGCATTTAAAATATTTCTGGTAGCTGTATAAGTCCCTGAGACTTTTTTGTATTTGTCCTTTTTGAAATAGCTAAACATTAAGAATTTTATGCCCCATAATGTCAGAAAATCCAGAATTACCGAGTTAGATTATTTGCTAGCTGTGTTTATGATGCACCCATAACATCTTTAGCCTTATAGATTGCCCATTACCTTATTAAAAATCTGTACCCATAATCTGCTCTGTGAAATGCATAATAGCATAAACTTATTTGCTAAGTAATTTGGTTATTAGGATGGTGATTAAATGAAATAGGAGTACAAGATCTGATAACAGCCTATCATGAGACTCTGAGAAAAGGGGGTGATTGTACTATAAGATGGGAATTTTGAAACCACATATCTGATTCTGTCTTTTTCTTGACAGACATAATGAAAAAAAAAGAAAAAAAATGCATAACAGACTGGCTATATATATATAAACATTGTTATCCACAAATACATAGTTATCTCGTAATTGCATTTATGCACATTAGAATAACTAAAGTATACACACCAAGATATAAACATCAACTATTTCTTAGGGATAGGAGCACCATTTTTGTTTTATTTTATTTTTTTTTCATTCTGTATTTCGCAAATGTCCTCCAATAAAGAAATCAAAAGAACAGTTAATAGAAATTGCTGAAGACTTTTTATTTCATATGTTAGAAAACTGAGGGCCCAGTTTAAAGTACCACCTTGTGGTGTGTTGAACTGTGTGCCTGGTTTGTACGTGTTCTTTGTCTTGGACCACATTCTTGTGGGTGTGAGCCCATTGTAAATAAGATCTCTTTTATATGTTACATCAGTTAAGGTTGGGCTTTAATTCACATTACAGAAGTGTTTTATAGGCAGAATGAAAGTCAAACAGATGGAGAATACAAGAGTGGCCTTTATGTTCATTGACGTGACAGAAAAGCCAAGGGACCAAGGAATGCTGGCAACCAGCCCCAAAATGCCACAGTCTTTTGGGAGAAAGAACTTTTGAAAGAGAAGGATGAAGAGCTCAGTTCTGCTCTGGAGAAAATGGAAAATCAATCTGAAAACAATGATATTGATGAAGTTATCATTCCCACAGCCCCACTATACAAACAAATCATAAATTTGTATGCAAAAGAAAATGCTATTCAAGATACTATTTTTTACCTTGGAGAAGCCTTGAGGCGGGGAGTCATAGACCTGGATGTCTTCCTGAAGCATATATGTGTTCTGTCCCATAAATAGTTCCCGCTGAGGGCACTAATGCAAAAAGCAAGAAAGACTGCAGGTCTCAGTGACCTCTACTGACTTCCCTGATATCAGCTGGTGATTGAGCTCTTCTTAAAGCATTCTTTTCTTCTCTTCCTTTCTCTTATCAGTAGGTGCCTGGAATAAGTTATTGCAGTATATCATTCAAGTGTAAAATATTTTGAATCAATAATATATTTTCTGTTTTCTTTTGGTAAAAACTGGCTTTAATTAATGCACTTTCTATTCTCTGTAAACTCTTTTTGTGCTAAATGTTGGGACTGACTATGCTAAATAAAATTTGTTGCATTAAAAAACAAAAAAAAAAACCATGAGCCAATAAATCCCCAGTGTTTAATCCTTTGTAAGGTACTTGTTTTAACAGTCAGAAAATGAAAACACATTTCTTTTTATAAATAAAGTTTTATTAGTAAACATCTATGTCCATTTGTTTGGTTAATGTCCATGGTTGCTTTCATACTACAACAGCAAAGTTGAGTAGTTATTATAGAGATCATTTGGCCAGCAGATCCTAAAATATTTATTATCCGATCATTTGCTGCTAAAGTTTGCCTCTCTTGATTTATAAAATTAATTCTTTTTCAATTTACCCTGTGTAGGATAGTCCAGTGCACAGTTTATAGTCCAACTCTTTTTTAAAAGTATAATGTTACCCTCAGAATCAAAATGTTTCCTAGGATTAAATTGTTACATAGCCAGTTTAAATTCACAGGTGGAAGAATATGTCAACAGATGCACAATTTTGACTCCTGCTGTATTTTAGTAAGCTATTTCAACAGCAATTTTCATTTAGTTAAAAATATTTTTATTACAATTCAAGCTTAAATAAGCTCTGTGTCTGTCTGTTATGATACTTTCGTTTGCTGGTCTTTCTTCTGAAGTCTTTTCTGAATAAAAAACAGATGGAATTCCAGAACTAGAAAATCTGTATGAATATTTAGTTTCTTCTTTATAAAAGAGAGAGAGAGGAAAGAGAAACATCTAGAGATAACTTAAAATTAAATGAACAACTCAGAAATTTAATGTCTTGCCTCCATATCTTTTATTACAGTTTTTGAGCCTTTGTTGAGTTTGTATATAATTTAATTGTAAAGTTACAGTATATGAGATTAAGGAACATAAACATCCTCTTTCAACAAGTGGATTATACAGATACATAACACACAGTAATACACCAGCAATAGGACAAGGGTGGAGAGATGAAATAGAACCAGGAAACATGTTCAATACTATATTCATTGCCTACAAAATTCTTATAGATGGGCCACAAAATTGATAAAGAGTTCTCATAGACAGCATTGAAAGGGAAACTTGTTCAGCAGCAGAGCCCATTGTTCACAAGCTGAAAGCAGATCCATTGCCCAGAAGAAGCACAAATATTCTTACTTAGTACAAATCTAGGCAGGAATTTCCTCAGGAAGCCTCATAAAGATGACACTGTCAGCTATTGAGATCCTCCTCCACCCCATAAATAAAATAGCTAGGAAAAGTAACTTCCTAGCATCTCGTTAAAAATTAATGATAGCACAGAACAAAAGGTAATATCTTTATTTATCTTTTAAAGTAAAATAATTTCTGTTTGGAAGCCCAGCTCTCTGCTGCTCAGAGATGAGGCAAGATTAAAAGGTTAAAATGGGTAAGGTTAAAATAAGTAAAAATTAAAAAGCTAAATTATTTTTTAAAAAGTTAATGGATTATTGGGGGGGCCGAGGAGCCAAGATGGTGGCAGAGTGAGGAGCTCCTGGAGTTAGCTCATGCTGCAGGGCAGTTGGTGATCACCCAGAGCTACCTAGAGCACCTGTTTGGGAGCCCCAGGAGACCAGAAGAGCATCCTGCAACATCCTTAAAGGTATGGAAGGAGGAGACTGCCTATCTGCAGAGAGGATTCCTGAGTAGAGCACTCCACGCCGGGGAAATCGGTGCCCATGGCGCAAGCTGCCTCGGGAGCTATTCTGTGGCTGGAGTTGGAAGCTCCATTTCCCAAAAAACAGGGGAGGAAGACACGGTGTGTCACCGATTTCAGCTATTGATTGTTGAATTCGGTGGGCTAAAGTATAATCCTAGGAACAACTAAACTTTGAGCCTATCCAGGTCAGAAGAAGGCCGGTAGCCGCCATTTTGACTCCGCCCCCAGCCTGAGGGGAAGCAGGGCTGACTGAAAATCACAGTGCTGGTAAGGACTGGCTACTTTCTACCCAGGTGGATTGCAGGTCTATCCTAAATCGCAGCCCCAACTCTGGCAGGGAGGAAGCTGGGGGGACCTGCACAACCTCTCTGGGAAACGGCAAACCACTCCACAGAAGCCAGTGCCCATCCTGCTCTAGCAGTGCAAGTGGCCTCAGGAGTTATTCCATGGTTGGAGTTAGAAGCTCCATTACCTATAAACGGTGGAGGAAGAGACAGTTGTCCACTGGCCTCAGCTACTGATTAGAGGTTTTGGCTGGCTAAAGTACCTAGAAACAGCTAGGGTTTGAGCCTGTCCAAGTTGGAAAGGGTCTGGTAGCCGCCATTTTGACTCTGCTCCCAGCATGAGGAGAAGCCTGGCTGACTGAAAAGCCAGTGAAGTTAGGGACTGGCTTCTTTCCACCAAGATCGGACTGCAGCCCAAGCCTAGGCTCCATCCCCACCTCCAGCAGGAAGTGGTGAGACCTGCACCAGGCTCTCCAGGCAACTGCAAGTGTTCTCTGCTGGCACAGACTGAATAGTCAGTCACCTGGGGTTGCATGCCTGCACGCCATAGGATAGGAGAGGTGCTGGGTATCCTCAGCCTCTCTGGGCAATGGCAGGAGTTTTCAGCCCACATGAACTGGTTTATTGAGTGCCTTCAAGTCCATCTCTACCTCTGTCCCCCCAGTAGGATAGAAAGGGACTGGTGTTCCCTCAGCCTCTCAGGGCAGCTGCAGGTGCTTTTGGCCTGCACAAACCCAACCGTTGGGCACCTGTGGCTCCACCCCCATCCCCAATAGGACAAGAGAAGGACTGTGTTTGCCCAGCCTCTCTGGGTAACTGCAGCTGCTTTTGGCCCACACAGCCTGGAGTGGTGGGTACTTCTGGATCCACCGTCACCCCCCAATAGGAAAGGAGGGGCCTGGTGTCTCTACAGCCTCTCCGGACAATGACAGGTATTTTCGGCATGCAGGGACTGAGCTGTTGGGTGCCTGTGGATCCAACCACATGCCTTAATAGGATAGGAGGGGGCTGGTGTTTCTTCAGCCTCTCCAGGCAATGGTAGGTATCCTCGGCCTAAAGGGACTGAAGTGTTGGACAACCATAGAACCACCCCCACCACCCAATGGGATAAGATGGGGCTGTTCTTCCTCAGCCACTCCAGGCAACGGTGGGTACTTTCAGCCTACAGGGACTGAACTGTTGGGCATTGGTGGTTCCGTTTCCACCCCTAAAGGGCAGAAGGGACAGTACTCCCTCAGCTTTTCAGGGCAACTGCAGGTGTATTTGGCCCACACAGATTAGATTGCTGGGCACTCCAGAGGGTCAATTCCCACCTCTGGCAGGGAGGGTGTCTGGTGCTACATCAGTTTACCTGAGTAGCTGTAGTCATTTTGGACCCACGTGGCATAGATTGCTGTGCACAACTATAGCTACGTCCCCACCCAAGGTAGGGGAAGAAGGAGTGTGAAGATATATCAGCCTCTTTGGGCAACTACAGACAGTCTTGTCTTGCCCAACTTGGATTATTTTACACAGCTGCAGCTCTGTCCCTATCCCTGACAGGGAGAAAGGTGGGAGTCGCGTCATCAATTCCTGGGGCAACGTGGGCAGCTTCAGCCTCCATAGCTTACAGCACCAACTACATCCTTGACTCCTACTATACAACCAGCAAGGGAGAAAACACAAGAAAGTCCTAAACTAAAGAGAGAAACTGCACCCAGAATAAATACATCTAGCAAGCCAGATGGGAAAACACCAACAAAAAATTACAAATCATACCAAGAGACAGGAAGATATGGCCCAGTTAAAAGAACAAGATAAGCCTGCAGATGACATAAAGGAATTGAGACAACTAATCATAGATGTTCAGACAAATCTCCTTAATAAATTCAATGAGATGGCTAAAGAGATTAAGGATATTAAGAAGATATTAGATGAGCACAAAGAAGAATTTGAAAGCATACACAGAAAAATAGCAGACCTTTTGGGAATGAAGGATGCAATAAATGAAATGAAAAATACACTGGAGGCATATAACAGCAGATTTGAGGAAGCAGAAGAAAGGATTGGTGAGCTTGAAGACATGGCCTCCAAAAGTGAATATACAAAAGAACAGATGAAGAAAAGAATAGAAAAAATTGAACAGGGTCTCAGGGAACTAAATGACAGCAAGAGACATGCAAACATATGTGTCATGGGTGCCCCAGAAGGAGAAGAGAAGGTAAAAGGGGTAGAAGGACTATTTGAAGAAATAATGATAGAAAATTTCCCAACCCTATTGAAGGACATAGATATCCATGTCCAAGAAGCACAATGTACTCCCATCTGAATAAATCCAAATAGACCAACTCTGAGGCACATACTAATCAGAATGCCAAATGCCAAAGACAAAGAGAGAATTCTGAGAGCAGCAAAAAGCAATGCATAACATATAAGGGATGCCCAATTAAATTAGTGCCAATTTCTCATCAGAAACCATGGAGGCAAGAAGGTAGTGGTATGATATATTTAAGACACTGCAAGAGAAAAACTGCTGGCCAAGAATTTTATATCTGGCAAGATTATCTTTCAAAAATGAGAGTGTGTTTAGAATATTCACAGATAAACAGAAACTGCAAGAGTTTATAACAAAAAGATCAGCTTTGCAGGAAATACTAAAGACAGTGTTACAGTCTGAAAAGAAAAGACAGGAGAGAGAGATTTGGAAGAGATTCTAGTAATGATGACTGTATCAGTAACAGTAACTAAAAATGTCAAAAATAAAATGACAGATAAAACACAAAGACCAAAATGGATGAAATAAAAACTGCCTTTACAGTAATAACGTTGAATGCTAATGGATTAAACTCCCCAATCAAAAGACATAGACTGGTGGAATGGATAAGAAAATATAAGCCATCTATAAGCTGTCTGCAAGAGACTCACCTTAGACCCAAGGATACCAATAGATTGAAAGTGAAAATTTGGAAAAAGATATTCCACGCATGCAGTAACCAAAAAAAGCTGGGGTAGCTATACTTATATCAGATGATACAGACTTTACAAGCAAAACTGTTATTAGAGACAAGGAAGGACATTTCATATTAATAAAAGGAAAGATTCACCAGGAAGAAATAACAATCATAAATGTGTATACTCCTAACCAGGATGCCCTAAGATAAATGAGGCAAACACTGGCAAAACTGAAAGGAGTAATAGACGTCTCTACAATAATAGCTGGAGATTTCAATACACCACTCTCAGCATTGAATAGAACATCTGGGCAGAGGATCAATAAAGAAACAGCTTGAATAATATGATAAATGAACTAAACCTAATAGACATATACCAAACATTGCACACCAAAACAACGGAATATACATTCTTTTCAAGTGCTCATGTATCTTTTTCCAGGATAGACCATATGTTGAGTCACAAAGCAAATCTCAATAAATTCAACAAAATTGAAATTATACAAAGTACTTTCTCTGATCATAATGGAATAAAGTTGGAAATCAACAAGTGGCAGAAAAAGGGAAAATTCACATATATATGAAGATTAATCAACACACTCTTAAATAATAGTGGGTCAAAGAAGCAATTTCAAGAGAAATCAATAAATATCTCAAGACGAATGACAATGAGAATACAACATATCAGAACCTATGGGATTCAGCAAAGGCAGTGTTGAGAGGAAAATTTATAGCCTTCAGTGTTTACATTAAAAAAAGAAGAAAGAACTAAAATCAATGACCTAACTACACAGCTGGGGGAACTAGAAAAATAACAGCAAACTAATCCCAAAGCACATAGAAGGAATGAAATAACAAAGATCAGAGCAGAAATAAGTGAAACTGAGAACAAAAAAACAATAGAGAGAATTAACAAAACCAAAAATCAGTTCTTTGAAAAGATTAAAAATATTGACAAAGCCTTAGCTAGACTGACTAAGAAAAAAAGGAGAAGATGCAAATAAATGAAATAAAAAGTGAAAATGATAACATTACTACTGACCCCACAGAAATAAGAGAAATCATAAGAGGATACTATAAGCAACTTTATGCCAAAAATCTAGACAATGTAGACAAAATGGAAAAATTCTTAGGAATGTACAAACAACCTACACTGACCCTAGAAGAAAGAGAAGACCTCAACTAATCAATCACAAAGGGATTGAAACAATCATCAAACAGCTCACCAAAATGAAAAGCCCAGGACCAGACGGTTTCACAGGTGAGTTCTATCGAGCATTCAAAGAAGATTTAATACCAATCTTATTCAAGCTTTTCCAAAAAATTGAACAAGAAGGAATGCTACCAACCTCATTCTATGAAGTCAATATCACCCTAATACCAAAGCCAGATAAAGATATTATGAAAAAAGAAAATTACAGAGCCATTTCTCTAATGAATACAGATGAAAAAATCCTCAATAAAATACTTGCTAATTGAATGCAACAACACATTAAAAGAATAATTCATCATGATCAAGTGGGTTTTATACCAGGCATGCAAGGCTGGTTCAACACAAGAAAATCAGTCAGCATAATACACCACATTAATAAATCAAAGAAGAAAAATCACATGATTTTTATCGATAGACGCAGAAAAGGCATTTGACAAAATACAGCATCCTTTCTTGATAAAAATACTACAAAAAATAGGAATTGGTGAAAGATAAAGCTTTCTCGACATGATAAAGGCCATATATAAAAAACCAACAGCTAACATTGTATTCAATGGTGAAAGACTGAAAGCTTTCCTGTTGAGATCAGGGACAAGACAAGAATGCCCATTGTCACCACTGTTGTTCAATATAGTGCTAGAGGTTCTAGCTAGAGCAATCAGATAAGAAAAAGAAATAAAAGACATCTAAGTCAGAAAGGAAGAATTAAAACTTTCACTATTTGCAGATGATATGATTGTATATCTAGAAAGTCCTGAAAAATCTACAACAAAGCTGCTAGAGCTAATAAATGATTTCAGTAGAGTGTCAGGATACAAGATCAATATGCAAAAATCAGTGGTGTTTCTATACACTAATAATGCGCAATCTGAGAAAGAAGTTAGG
>JAQZBX010008644.1:0-47681 GCA_029593785.1 Cabassous unicinctus | reverse complement strand
CCCCCTTGCTGTTTGTGCTTGCTGTGTCCATTCGCTGTGTGTTTCTTCTGTGTCTGCTTATCTCCCCCTTGCTGTGAAGTCCTGCTGCATCAGCCCACCGCGCCCGCGCGGGCCGGCCGGCCTGCCCTCACAAGGAGGCCCCGGGGAAGCGAACCCCGGGGCCTCCCACATGGTAAACGGGGGCTCTATCGATTGAGGCACACCCGCCTCCTGCTGTGAGGTCTTGCTGCATCAGCCCACCGCGCCGCGCGGGCCGGCCTGCCCTCACAAGGAGGCCCCGGGAAGCAAACCCGGGGCCTTCCACATGGTAAACGGGAGCTCTATCGATTGAGCCACACCTGCTTCCCTATATATTTTTTATTTTACCAGGAGGTCCCAGGGATCGAACCCAGGTCCCTCCATATGGCAGACGGACGCCCAGCCATTTGAGCCACATCCGGCCCCTTCCCTGATGTTTTGACAGAGTATGATCCCCTTCTGGAGGCTTCCATGGGAGCCTGTGTTTTTGTTTGCTCTGTAAGTGCCTCCCCATCTCCTGGCACAGAGTAGGTGCTTCACAAATACTCCACAAAGAGAAAATGAAGATCCAGGGTGTGTGGAAGAGGCTCTGTACATTTTAAAGCATTCATTAATTTTGGTCCTTAACATCTAACAAAATGTTCTGTAATAAAAATTTAGTGAGACACATTGAATAACGCGGTAGCTCAGTTATATTTTTGAGGGTGGAAGACACAAGCTTTCTTCTACACAATCACTAGACCCTTCTGTTGGCAGACATTTGACTTGTCACCGTTCCTGCATTTTCCTTGAAAATGTTATATAGTCTGCTGTGTTCCCCTGTACACTGTGCTCAGGTACTGGAGGATAGTGCTGAATGGAGAGAAGAAACACTCTGATCATACGTACAGATTTCCATCTTTGGATCCAATTCAAAATGTTAAAGATCTGCTGGTTCTGGGAGGTCTTGTTTTCTTAAACATAAAATCTCTTGAACTCCAAATAGAAAATCTCAACTGACATACTTTCTGGCTATTCTTTTTTTTTTTTTTTTTTTTTTTAGGGGCCAGGGGATTGAACCCGGGACCTCGTATGTGGGAAGCCGGTACTCAACCACTGAGCCACATCGGCTCCCCTAGGTTGCTTTTTTCATTTGTTTTGCTTGTTGTTTGTTTTTGTTTTTTCAGGAGGGAACCGAACCCAGGACCTCCCATATGGGAGGCGGGCGCTCAACTGCTTGAGCCACATCTGCTCCCCTTGCTGGCTATTCTTAGCATTTGCTTCCACTATTTTTTTTTTTTAATGTTCCATACATCCATGGAGTGGCCCGGCTTCCCCTTTGGAAGTAATCATTCCAGTGAGTCGAAGGAATGGTTGAGGGGATAAAGTGGATGTGTCATATCAGAGTTTGATGAATCAGCCAGGCAGTTTGAAGCTGGAAAGATTACCAGCTACATACTTCACATTTTCTTCTCCAAGTTGACCATTAAGAATGGCATATTATACAAGTAGATTTTTTAAAGCATGTGAATCAGCTGGTGACAATTCTGTAGGTTTTTTTTTTTTTTTTTAATCCCATGAATCTAAAGAGAACTAGCCATGGTTTAGGTCTGCAGAAATTAGGAGAAAGGAGCTAGTTCTGTGGCTTTCCTTTGTTCTGCAGTGGATGCCTTTGAGAAAACAGCAGTTTCAGTCCTGGTGTGTGTGTGTGTGTGTGTGTGTGTCCTCCAAAGGTGGTGTCAGGATTCAGGGGCCAGGGGGGTTTGCCAGGCTGTGCATCCTGGGACTGGGACTGCATTGGGGGTCACATCTCTGCTGGCAAGTCCAGGGCATGGGGGTGCAGAGGTCACCTTTTATCCCCTCTTTGAGCTGTCTGAGCTGTGATCCCACTCAAAGGAACTACCCGAGAAAGTACCAGGACATGACACTTACTCAGATTCTGCCCCCTGAGAGAGAAAAGAACCCAAGATACCAAGGAAGCAGAGAACAATCACATAGGATTAGACCATGCAGCGCCCTTGGGCCCTTGGAGACCCTCCTGTGGAGGGGGCTCAGGAGGAAGCTTTTTTTGTTTCCACACTGGGGGGTTTTGCCAGTGTGACCCACGTCCCTGCTCTGCAGGAGGCTTTTCCGTGCAAGGAGGACGCTAGTGGAGGCCTGGGTTGGGAAGCGTTGGGACCAGGACAGGACGAGCCAGAGAGTGTGGGGACAACCATGGACCACCCCCGGGGGTGCAGGTCAGGCCCAGGGGCTAAATCGTCCAGGCTGGACTTGACCTGTAACCACCAGAGATCTCTGACCAGGGCGTGATGTGACCCGAGTAGTCTAACAATATTGAGTCTTTGTTAAAAATAAACTTCAAAGGCAAGCGATAGATAGACTGATGTCTGTGTGTTTATTACTTACAGAGACACAAAATCTGAAATGATTTTATGAAAACTTTATTTCTGGGGAATGGGCTTTTGAGTAATTTAAATTTTCTTCTTTTTGCTTGTCTGTATCTTTAATTTTTCTGCAGAGATCATATATTACTTATAAACAAAAAAGAAGCCAAGAAAAGGTTTTGTGTTTTTGTTTTGTTTTGTTGTGTGTGTTTTTTTTTAAGAAATCATTGGAGGAGAGACCAGAGACAAGAAGACTTACTGGGAGGTTATTGAAATAGCCCAGGTGTGGGGCGGTAGGGATTCAAAGGAGGGCAGGAGAGGAGTGGATTGCAAAGTCATCTCCACGGTGCTAGCGACGGGCAGGGGGAGGGGAGCAGCTGCGGTGGCAGCAAGGACTGGCTCGCTTGGTGTCATTAACAGGAGCAGAGACAGTGGAAGAGACAAGGGAGGAGGCAGGGAGAGGGAGCATCCGGCAGGCATGGAGGAAGTGGGGACCCCCACCCCCAGACCTGGCCAGAGCCCTGCGGTGGAATCTGAGGGCATTTCTGAAACACAGGATGGTAAACCAGTGAAGACACGATCGCGGGAGCCACACTGCCTGGGCTTCAGTCTCCATTCTGCCTCTTATTAGTTGCATGACCTTAAACAAGTTTTACTTGACCTCTGTCGTGCCTCAGTTTCCTCATCTGTATTGGGGATAAAAGAGCACCTACCTTATAAGGGTGTTTTAAGGATTAAATGAGTTAATATTTGTAAAGTCATTAGCACTATATGCAGTGCCTGGCATATAGTAAACTCTGTATAGTAGTTGCTAAATAAAAATAGAAACTAGAGTTTGAGCCCCTTGAAGGTCTTACTCTCCAAGGGCCTTATCTAGTGCCAGGCAGGAACAACAAATGTACTGTGCAAATAGGTGTCAAATGAATTGTCAAATAAACAACCACAGCAATTGGGCTTTTAAGTAATTTATTGGATACCCCACTAGTTAAGTAGACTTCATAAGGCTTTATTTCCAGAAGGAGGGGAGGTAACCCCAAGTTCCAAACTACCTAGTTTACCAAAAAAATTTAGTACATGACTGTTTCATCAGATGGGGACTGCCCGTATTTTCAAAAATTCCAGGAACTGCAGGGCCTTGTACCTACATGTGATGGATGATGCAGGAAAGCATCAATTAAGAAACAAATGGGATTTTAAAACATCGTTGATAAGACTGGCACTGCATCGCTATGTGTGTATGGGGGTGGGGGGAAAGGCAAAGGAGGCACTGCTTAAAACCCAGAAAATGTATCAAGCAACTTATTCTTGGATCTTGAACCAAAGCTGATAACATCTCAGGCCCAGGGACTCTTATTTGGTAAGGCGTGTTTTCTGAAAGGCCTTTCAGCTGTCATTCCTGGCCGGTGTGAGGTGGCCCTCCAAGGGGGAAACGGGGGAAGATGAATGCAGGCACGGTATTTTTAGAATACATTGTTCTCTAAATTCTAGAAACAGCCAACCTACAAAAATGTGTTTTCAGAAACACTCTTCCACTCTTTGTGCTACTTCAAGATTGGTATCTAGAAATAGAAAACAACGTGTTTTCTTTTTCTGGTCATTATATTTCTGGTTGTTTGACCCAGAGTTGGGTAGGGGACCATCTATTTTGGGCCACTAGAGTTGGTAAAACATCATCTTTAAGGCAACAGGCCACTGGCGTTGCGGGAGGGAAGTGTGATATTGGTGGGAGAGCTTTTTAGGGGAGATGGTGGTACACGAATAATAAAAGCAACTAACATTTGTTGAGCTTTTACTGCATGGACTTAACGTGTATTTTCTCTTTTGATCCTTTCAACAACCCTGTCCTTATTTTACAGATTAGAAAAATGAGGCCCAAGAAACTTGTTAAAAACTGTAACTCTATATTGCTAGAATGAATCCAGAGACTATCACTAAACTACATTGTATTCTAAATTTGTCTGGACAAACCTCACTGAGTCTATGTTTTTTTATTTTAAATAAACCAATGTTTTATCTTCTTCTGTAAGCTTGTAAAGAATTATGTAAGATCCTGGTTTTAAAAAAAAGACTTTATGATGCTGTATGTACAAAAACACTGTGTTACCATTTTGTAATCCCCAGAAAGGGACAGAATGGAGCAGCTTCACAAAAGGCCACCGCCCACATCGGCAGGAGGTGAACGGGTCTTGCTTCACTGCAATTAAGATACAAATAAAGCTCTTTTAGCGATCTTACTAAATGAAGAACTGGATACCTGCTGACCATAATCAGTGTGCAGTTCAGCTAGCACATCAAGTGTATTAAGACGTCTCGATGGAATGGTGCTTTCGTTTCCTCGGCTGCTCAAGCAAACGCCATGCAGTGGGTTGGCATAAATGATGTGACTGTAATGGCTCACGGTTTTGAGGCTTGAAGAAGTCCAAATCAAGGCATCATTCTGGGGCTGGCTGCCGGCGATCCCTGTCCTGGGCTCCGCTGTCACGTGGTGATGCACACGGCAGCCTTCCTGGCCTCTCCCTTCCCTTCCAGATCCCATTGATGCTTAGCTTCTGGCTGCCCCTCTGTGGCTTTCTCTGCATCTGTCTGAATTTCATTCTGCTTATAAAGGATTCAGACCCATCCTGACTGAGGTGGGCCCACTTTACCTGAAGTAACCTCATCTAAAGTTGCTGTTTACAATGGGTTCACACCTACAGGAATGGATGAAGGACATGTTTGTCTGGAGTGCATAGCTTCAAACCATCATAAATGGTGATTGTTCAGCTGTATATATATTTAGGAGTATGTTCTTTACCCGACTCCCACCCCTAAAAAATAACTTTTATCACACGGTAACAATAATAAACTTCTTTCTGTTGGGCTTTTACATTTTTTTCAGGCACATTCCCAAGCCTTTACATATATTTTGTTATTTTATTATCATTTAAGTCTCAAAAAAGCCCTCCAAGGGAGGGAGTATCATAGTCATTATACATTTGGAGAAACTGAGGCGCTGAGGTGTTAAATGAATTGCCAGAAGCCACAGAGCTGGCAAGTGGCACAGCTTAGAATTAGTTCCCCACATATTTCATTTTCGTTTATTGTAAACATTTGCAAACATACACAAAATGGTAAGATAAGTATAATGAAGTCCCCTAACAGGAATCCATAGTTTACCATTTTTCTCTTTCCTATTTTCCCACGCATACACCTTTTTTTGATATTTTAAAGCCAGTCCCAGACATCATATCATTTAATCCATAGATAACATGCAAAGATGGTTTAAATGTGACAGCCTCAGCATCTTTTGCTTTAAAGGGGATTCCTCCCCAGCTCAGGTCTTGCTCTGCTTCCCAGTGCTGCTTCCCTCAGTTCCCGGTGCTCCATGGGGCCCCACACCTTGCTCTCAGACAGTAGGCTCAACCTCTGTTTATAAAATGAAGGGTAGGTGCTCTTGAAGGCTTTTCAACTTAAAACAAAAATATTAGGGTCCACTATTTTCCAGGCAATCCCAGGAAAGCAAGAGACTGTGTGAAGGAAGAGGTGAGAATACGTGCCCATAAACCCCAGCTCACTGCCTCTGCCTGGGCACAGCAGAGTGCTCTGGGAACCAAACTGAAGGCACCGGATGAGGCTGAACTCGGGAATGAGCGTGCAAATCTGAGGCTCAGTTTGGGTAGGACTGAATTAGCCCCAAAGCAGAGGAAACTGCTCTCATGGGAATATTTCTGGGGAGTTGAGAAGGACTGTTTCTCCCCAATTTGAAATTCTTCTTGTGAATCTCTTGGTCTATAGTTTATGACTTGGTAGGAACAGCAGGAGCTTGGAACATGGAATCAGGAAACCTGGGTTCTACCCCTGCTTCTAATTCCCTGGGGGGCCTTGAGCAGGTCCCTTCACTTCTTTGAGCCTCTGTTTCTTCATCCATCCATTCAGTAAATACTAAGTGACTACTGTGTGCGGGGCACTGGGCATTGAATAAACTGTAAAAATAATTTGTAAACAAATTCTGTAATAATTATTGGTGTTACCCTGGTTAAAATGCAGGAGCCTCTGGAGGAGAGCTCTTTGAAAAGTAATCTGCCTTTTGTATGATTCTCCGCTTTTTAGAGCTTTTGAGAGGGAGGGGAAGAGATAAGGTACCGAGGCTCCAGGATCACTAAGGACAGATTTGGCCAGAGGCTGGCTCTGAGAAGAAGTGATCATGCAGGAAGGGTTATGCAGTTAGCCCATGAGAAGCCCCATTCTAAAATAACACAGTCTCATTCCACCTGTGCAGGACAGCAAATCAATCCGCTTATGTGTACTTTGAGCCCATCCCCAGCAATTTCTACAAATGTGTCCCTTTTGAGTACCTCCCCCTGCCCCCAGACCTTGTCATTTCCACCCTCTCTAATGATTAACTCTCATGGGCTGCTGTATGCTAAACTGGTAGCTGGATTATACATCACTGTAAGTAGCAGGTGTTTTCATTCAACTCCTGTTTCCTTTAGCCCCATTTTCGAATTTCTACATTTCTGTCCCGTTGAGTTTGTATCCTTGTGCTCCTTTGAGGAATGAAGTAGAGTAAAACATATCAAATGAAAGGCATGGATAAAACTCTCCTGGGTTGGAGAATAGGAGCAATTGTCATGGACCTAAATGGGGATCTTAGGGCTGTTAAACAGATGATGTGTTTAACTGTGACCTGGCAAACAATATAATGGACAGGGTATTGGCCTGGAGAAACCTGGGCTCATTTTTACTAAAGCAGGTTACCAGAAGCAGGGCCCTCAAGGTAGCTCAGATCCTTAAAGCAGTGGGGAGTGATACTGTGTTTGCATTTCAGCCTCATGGTGGAAGTCTCAGGGCAGCTGCTGCATGTCAAGACTATACTGACCACTGAGGGAATGAGGTGAATGAGACGCAGCCTTTGCCTTTGAGCCCAACATCAGTGCAATGTGATAATTGTTCTACCACAGACCCTTATTCGTTTCTTTATTCACTCAACAAACCTGGCCTTGGAGCCCTGCTAAGGAGTTTGGGTTTGATTCTCCAGGCAGTGGGGAAGAGGGATATGATCTGATTGGAATGGTCTTTTCGAAGGCCAAGGAAGGAGTCAGGGCTTGGCAGCTGGTAAATCAATTAGGAAGCCAGAGAAATCTCCCAGGGAGATGATCTGCCCAGGGAGTTCTATTAGATATTAAAATGTATGCTGTTCTCTCTGGCTGCTGACAAAAAAGAGAAAATCAACAACAAAGAAACAAGAAGTATAGCAACTCTTTTCAGAATAATGTTTTTTTTTTATTGTTAGTTTTATTGCGGTATGCTTGAAATAGACTGTTACAGTGTGATGATTTTTTTATATATACATCAATGTCAGACTGTTATAGTGCTCATTTCGTTCCAGGCATCACCAAGTACACCCGGTGGCTCAACACTGGTGTGGACTTTTACTCTCTCATTGCTGGTGAGACCTGGCTGTGAATGATGTCCCCCCTTGGTTCAGATAGAGAAATGGAGATAAATGTGGTGCATTCATTATCGATACCAATTTGACATGAATTTAGCAGTTTGAAACAATGCACATCTATCATGTCGCAGGTTTTGTGGGTCAGGAATCTGGGCATCGCTTAGCTGGACCGTCTGCTTCAGATCTCACGAAGCTGCGTCAAGGTGTCAGCTGGGGCTGTGGTCTCAGCCGAGGCTCGAGTGAGGGAAGGATTTGCTTCCAAACTCCCGTGGTTGTTGGCAGCATTCAGCTCCTTGTGGTTGTAGGACCGAGGGCTTCGGTTTCTTCCGTGCTGTTGGACGGGGACCACTCCCAGCTCCCTGCCACATGGGCCTCCCAGCATGGATGCTTGCTGCTTCAAAGCCAGGCAGGGAGAGATTCTAGAAGCAAGTCACCAGGCCAGGGTCCCCCAAGAGATTGAACACCAGGAGTGGGGAACATGGGGCCTTAAGAGCCTGTCGACCATGTGTGACCTCCAGGAACTTAGTGGAGGGGAAGGAGCAGAGGAGAGGGTGGCGGAAAGCACTGCTGTGGTCACGGAACCACCCTCAGTTTTCCACCTACTAGAAAATTGATCCAGAGTCCCCACTGAATCCTTCCAGCTGATTTGTTTTTTGTTTTATCTTTTATCAAGATTGAGGCAAAACCTATTTCAAGGTCTGTTGGCTAGAATTCTGGTGGTAGCAGCAGATGGTATTGGTTTCCTTTTCCTTTTCCTCTTTTGTTTTGTTGCTTCATTAAATATTATCTTATTTGCCTGAAAGATTTCCCCCTTTTAATGTTTTACACTTTAATTTGTTTAGCTCAACTAATCTGAATAATACCATTGGAGCAAAATTAAAAGAGGCAGGCAGGATTCTAGAAAACATGCTTAGAAGGTTTCAGGTAGTGATTTCAAGCATTCTGTTTATTAATTTAATGATAAGTCATAAGAAAAGGAGCTTAATGGCTCTTCGGGAAGCTAATCCTGGCGCCAGGATGGATCTGCCTTGAGCCTAGCCCTCTGTCTCAATTTCCTTACCTATAAATCCACAGGATACAGTGTCTATACTAACAAGATGTTCCAAGGGCAACTAATAATTTTTAACATAAACTGGAAATCCTGCACAATAGAAATTGATTGAACTTCTGTGCTGTTGAGCAGAACGAGGCCGTGGCGCTTTAAATAACTGCCATGCACCAAGCGCTCGCCACGTGCCAGGGACTGCCTCTGCTTTTTGCCC
Source organism: Cabassous unicinctus (assembly GCA_029593785.1). Classification (NCBI taxonomy): domain Eukaryota; kingdom Metazoa; phylum Chordata; class Mammalia; order Cingulata; family Chlamyphoridae; genus Cabassous; species Cabassous unicinctus. Next base: position 38,607 of record JAQZBX010008644.1, on the reverse strand, counting down.
TTCTTTCCTGCTCTCACATAATCTTGACTGAGACCTTGAAAGATATTATTATCCTCATTTTTCAAATGAGGAGTTTGAGACTCAGAGATGTTGTCTAACAAGTTCAGGGCCACACAGCTTTAAGTCTGGGTTCACACCCTGGTCTGCCCAACTCCATACACTGTGAACTTGCCGTTGCACCAGGAATTAAGGAAATAAGGCAAATCCTTTACTCAGATTACCATCCACATATTATTTTTACTGAAATCAGTAGCAGTTTTCTAGAATCCAAAGGGGACAGAATTGAAAGGGGAGCTTCTTGTGTATCATTGCTCTCTGAGAAAAAGTATTATAGAAAAGTCGAAGGTTACATTATCTTTAAAATATGAAATACAGGTTCCTCAAAAAGTTACACATATTGGTAGCATTTGTTTGTGAAAATAAAGGAGGAATGTCAGAGTCTTGGAAAAAAAAAAAAAAAAGTTACACATAGAATTATCAGCTCACTCAGCAATTCCACTCCTGGGTCCATACCCAAGAATTGAAAGCAAGAACTCAAACAGATACTTGTAAACCTACATTCGTAGCAGCATTAATCACGAAGCAACCCAAGTGTCTATCAACTGATGAATGGCTAAACAAAATGTGATATATACACACAGTCAAATATTAATCATCCATAAAGAGGAATGAAGTTCTGATGCATGAGACAGCCTGGCTGAACCTTGAAAACTTTATGTTCAGTGAAATAAGCCAGGCACAAAAGGACAAATATTGCACGATTCCACTTTTATGAACTATCTAAAATTTCTAGACATCTAGAAATATCTAGGCCAATAGATTGGCATAGAGACAGAAAGTAAATTAGAGCTTATCAGCAGAGAGAAGGGGGATGATGGACAGTTATTGCTTAATGGGTACAGAATTTCCATTTGAGATGATGAGAAGTTTTGGAAATGCATAGCGGTGATGGTTGCAAAACATTGTGAGTGTAGGTAATGCTACTGAATTGTACACTGAAAAATGGTTAAAAGGTAGGTTTTATATATATATTACCAAATAATTTGTAAACATAATCAATATAGAATTATTAATGAGGTAGGTCAAACATGAAAAGATTGCCAATTCATATTTTTGGTGTATAAATTTGAGTATGATGCCTTTTGTTTGCTAAACCCAACCTCCACAAAGTAATTGTATTTATTTTTCAAAGATACATAAATGCATAGAAAGCAGACTGAAAAGGATAATAAACCCTAAATTCATTAAAACGGTTCTCTCTGTGGGGGGCACCTGGCCCCAGTGGCAGTCCAGGGGGACTTTTAAAGTTTTAAGTTTTTACAAGAAGAAAGTATTCATGTGTTACTTGTGTAATTAGAAGTTGTTGGGTTTTTTTTTTAAGTTAAATGTGGGACACAAAGCCACCTCCTGACTAGCCGCAGTCAAAAGTACAGCGATTTATAAATCCTGTCAATAATAAAGGAGAAGGAAAACAAAAAGTACCACATCACCAAGAGGACTTTTTGCCCCCAGAGATTTCTAAATCGCCTGGGCTCTGATGTCTGCTCGTCTTCTGAGCTGGAGGCTTGCTCGGGGGCCAGCCACGGCCACCCTACAGAGAGTTTTGTGAGGAGCCGTGTTGGGGACAGGAGGTAAGTGAGCAGGTCTGTTTCCTTCCAGACATGTGTGCGCTCCATCACGTCACTCTGTTGGGTAATCTCCCAGTGCCAGATGGGAGGGTTTGTGGGGGGGTTATTTGATGGAGAAGAGAGGGGTAAGAAAAGAATCTCTTCTTTGAAGTTAAAAACATTGGACTCTAAGCATCTGCTAGGAATCATTTAATGTCTCAGCTGATTAACTCAGCTGTGTATCAGTCTAAGGAGACTGCTATGGGCTCTGACCCTTGGTGGGCCAGATCACTTCACTACCCTAGGAGAAATAGCACAGAGCTCTTGACTATTTTTGTAACTCATGCAAAGTATGCAATTGATACAAAATGTCATGTTTTTACTTAGCCAGATCCTAAGCAATAAGATTCAGGTTCAGTGTGCTAGTTGTATAATATTGTCTAACCCACATTAAAATAGTACATATGTAACTATGCAAACAAAAACCTATTTATGATCTTACTGTCTCACATTCTGCTAGTGACACATGGGCCATGCTTTGGGAAACACTACCAAAAGTGTCATGAGTTTGGGCTCTGGGGAGAGACTGGATTCAAATCTTGCTTCCACAACTAACTTGGTGACCTGGGGACTTAACATATCTCTAAGCCTCAGCTTCCTCACCGTGAAATGGGCATCCTAATAGTTTCTACCTCACAGGCCAGTTGTGAGAATCACTTGAACTAATGTTTATAAAGCATAATGCCTAGTGCCTACAAATTGTTAGCAGAAGAAAAAAATCTGTCTTATGCAAATAAAAAATAAATGTCAAGATCATGACATCCTCTGGTGATGGATCAGAGTTCATCTTCCTGGTTTGCATATTTTGGTGTTTTGGTTTTTTTCCTCTAGACTCTTCCTCTATAGTACTCTTTTTATTAACATTTTGGCTATAATGCTGGAATTACCTGTTTCAAATCAATGTGATGGCTGAAAAAGGTAAAGCATGGAATAAAAGTGATTACATAGCTACTCTGAAATGCATAAACTCCCACCCAAGAATTTTTCTAATTAAATCGTCTTTGTGGGGGTGAGTCTCAATATGAAACTATGTAACTAAAGCCTTAGAAACATCTAGTACAAATATTTTCAAATAGATTTCAAAAGTCTATCAGACTGTGAGTATTTAGGTTTAAAAGTTGTATCATATGCATCCGCTCTGGCCCTAGTGTTTGCCAGGTTAACTCTACTGTTGAAAAGCTACTCAGCTTGTACAGGACAGCCTTGATGGAGAAATTGGGAGAGCATGAGCTTGCAGAATAAATGGCCGCTAATTGGGTAAGTTGTACCTAAATGGAGGACCTCTGAGAGCTCATGTAACATGAACCCACAGGAGCGTGCTGTGGCTGGACAGGTGATGTGTTCAGGAAGCCCACCTACTAGAAAGCCAGCAGGTTTCTCCTCATCACCACCTGTTTAGAGCTTCTGCCTGATTAGCTAGTGGGGTCAGCTTGAGGTTTTCCAGCTGTTGCTGCCATAGAAAAAGCCTCAAACCAGGGTTGATCCTTTATCTCACTCCTGCATTGAGACATCACAGTGGACATATCTAGGGACTGTAATTTGCCGTTCTCTTACCCAGAACTTGGTAAGTGCAAATGAGGAGCCAGAGGTACTTATGCATTGAGTTGAAAGAGAAAGGATTTTCAGCATTTTTGCACCCTGTAGTGCTAATGTAAGTATTCTTAAGATCCAGTAGATATATTCTGGGGCTATAGGCAAATAATAACACTGTACCTGTGACTGGCTTTCTTTGGCATTGCTTAACTGTGTGTATGTTAATAATAGGAACTTTGCTGTTTTGATCTTACAGATTTTGAAAACCTTTTTTTTACCTAAGTCTTCCTACTGAGGAAATAAGTGAAAAAACAATCTTTTTAAAGTTTGAGTAAATAGTACTAATTTTATAATATGTCAGTGGGTGAATTTCCAATGCACTTCTAGCTGCTGTTTTGACCGTTCAGATATAAGATTTCTCTTCTCAGTTTTAAAATTAAGTGCAGTGAGAAGGTCCCCCAGAAACAAGAGTCAGGGCAGAGCTGGGCTTCCTTCCTAGTGTGTCACACTCACTTTTATTGTCTGCTTAGGGTGCTCACGGCGCTGTGCCAAGGCCCTTAACAAACCCACACGGCTCCTCTCACGTGAGAGACAAGACATGTAAACAATTGGCTAGCTCAGGGAACGCTGTTGTAATAGAGATATTTTTTTAAGGAAAAGTTTGATGGGAGCAGACTGGCTGCCTCAACCTTCTTATCTGTATAATGTGGGAGCTAGACGATGTCTCTGCTTCTTTCCAGCTTTGAAACTCTGTGAGCCTGTAGAGGCACTGACCACATCTTGTCCTAGAACATTTGTTTGGCATGATCATAAATAGTAAATACACTGTGGGACACAGTAAATATTTACAGAGCCCTGAAGCAGGTGTTTTTTCCTGTCGTGGACCATTGTTGACTCACTCTTTAGGCACCGTGGGAGTTTTTCATTAGAGTGCAGCAAAGAAAATCCCTGCCTATCATTTGAAGACTGGCTAGGATGGTCTTAAAAAGAAACCTCTTTGGGTATGGACTGGGATGGTGGTGATTAGGAAGTTATTCCTTAATGGGTACACAGTTTCTGTTTGGAGTGATGGAAAAGTTTTGGTAATAGATGGTGATGGTAGCACAACATTGTGAATATAATTAACACTTTTGAAGTGTCCACTTAAAATGGTTAAAAGGGCAATTTTGTGTTTTATATATATACATACATCCTTATGTACATATATACATACATACCTTACCACAATAAAAAAAAAATTAAGTTGCCTCTTGCTTCAAAGTGCTAAAAATATCCTTCTAAGAGCTAGGTGGGCTGCTGGAGCTGTGTCTCATGCCCCATTTCCTCTTCTCAACTTGAAGGAAAATGCAGAGGATGACACACTGCCAAGATGAGATAATGCCTGGGATCTGGTGGTTGAAGTCATCCGAAGAGGCTTCCTGTCAGATGAACCGTTTCCCGGCCTGAGACCTCCGGGCTGTGTGGGACTGTACCACTTTCGTTCCCAGATTTTGCAAACCTAGAGACGAGACCCACTTTCACACTACTCTGAGAAGAGGCCACTTCGTTTCTCAAAGGGATAACAGGGTAACTGTGTCTAAAGGAAGGTAGCCTTCTAGGGCCAAAGGGTTGTTTGCAATAGTGAGCTGATGCGAGTAAACCCAACTAGTAGCACCTCAGCTACCGTACACCTGGAGATTTGGGGAAGAGAGTAGGGATGATGCAGGGTGTAGAATTCATCACTCTGCGTAACCAAGACCTCATTCTTTTTTGTTTTATTTTATTTAAAAAAAAAAACAAACTTTCATTTTGGAATAATTTGGATTTACAGGAAAGTTGCAAAAATAGTACAGAGTTCCTATTATAGCCTTCATCCATCTTTCCCTAAGGTTAACATCTTATATAACCATGACTCATTTGTCAAAACCAAGAAGTTAACATTGGTGCAGTACTAGTAATGAAACTAGGGGCCCTATTTGGATTTCAACACTCATTCTTCTTTAAAAAACCAGTTTTTAAAAAAACAATTGCCATAAGTACACACAGGCATATGTACCCAAACACATAAAATCCTACTTTTAAAATGTATCTCTGTAAATACACAAAAACTTCCATTTATATAAGTAGACATGTTCTCCTGCCTTTTGAGACTGGGTATGCAAATTTGCCTTATTTAAATGGCTCAGAGTGACCATCAGTCATTATACTTTGCTATTGTATGTTGGGCCTTTTGTTTTTTTTAGGGTCATTTGGCTCCACGAATTGGTGTTTTTTGAGTCTCAGGTCAACTCTTCATAGCTTTCCTAGCTCCTCTCTCTGCCATCAGCAGTTTTGTCTGCAACAGACCTCTTTTTCACGTCTGCACTGCAGCATCTAATCTGCTAAGATTTTATAAGCAGGTACCAAGCTTCTTAGAATTATGTACAAGGCAAATTACCTGTAGAAAAGCATGTGGACTATATTAGTGTATAGATTTTATGACATGTGTTTCAAAGTTCTTCTTATTGTCTTATTTCCCACTTTTTTACCAGATTTGGATAGATAATAATGAAAAGTTAAATAACAGAATTCACATTTTAATAGCTAAAAATATGGGAGTAAATATGTCTTATATAGAGATTTTACCAAAATTGTTCATTCTAGTGTTATATTCTTCCAGTGTATCTAAATTATCAGTGAACTCTTTAATCTATGTAAAATTTTAAATTATTTTCCCCCACTGTGTTTTTTACACTCTTTATAAAAAGAGTATATGTTTGTTGTGGGAAAGTTGGGAAATGTCGATAAGTTTTCTTCTACACCACTATATTTAAAGGCTGCATAATATTCCATTTTATGGCTATTTTAGCCCATATAGTAGGACATTTACATTGTTTCAATTCTTTAAAATACACAAGACTCTAGGATGAACAGTCTTGTCTTTTTGTACACATCTTTTGCACACATACGAGAGGCCGTCTTTCCAGGAGTGGAATTACAGAGTCACAAGATGTACAGCTTGATGGCTCTCAGTGACCCTTCCCAAATTTAGCAGCATGTTCAATATACGGTTTTCTGGCTGCTGAAGGAAGCTTGTAATCCTGCAGTTCTAACATGGAGCAGTGAGAGTGGCTGTGCACACGATAGTAAAGGGAACAGCCCTGATGGACCAGAACCCCGGGGTGAGTTCAGACAGTGAGAGCTGAGCCTCTGCGGGTGACTTACTGGCTCTGGGAGGAAGCTCTTTGTCAGGACCTGTTGTGGTTTGTTGTGACCTCATCCGCTGGGTGATGGCCTTGGAGTGGGGGGTTTACAAGGGGGCACGCTTCCACAGGCTCTGCTCCTCACAGCACTTCCTTGCCCTCCAGCTTCAAATAGCTTCACAGAATAGCCAATTTAATGAGGAGTCATCCTCTTCAATTCCCACTGGTCATTACTGGGCCATCATTTATTCTCATGTTATCTGCCTTCTGGACTATTGTGCAAAACTTCTTGGCAAGTTGTCTGACCAATTCAAGATGAAAGACTAATTCCATCGAGCAGTCAACTCCAATTTGCTCCACTGGAGGGATGGCAGCATTAATGCTAAGGCAAAGGTTTGAGCCCGGGGGGCCGTGCTTTTTTTTTTTTTTTTTTTTAAGGTACTGGGAATTGAACCCAGGACCTTGGGCATGGGAAGCAGGCACTCAAACTAGTGAGCTACACCTGCTCCCCCTTGCTCTTTTGAGCATAGCAGAGTGGAAAAGTGCCTGGATTCTGTCTCCTCCCTCCCCTTCCTTTTAAATAAAGTCTCTTTTATTTAGATGCTTTTCTAGGATACAAGAACCACAATTTATTTGTTTTTAAATCAACAATTGAGCACCAGTCTTTTCAAAAGCTAAAAATACATTTTCTGAACCTTCTGATTCAGATCCTGACTCTTCACTTTCTTTAGGAAACCATTTGTTTATCAAATAAAGCATGCTTTCTGCAGGCCCTGCGTCTTTGAAAGCATGAATTCATGTTGAATATTTGGAGGATGAGTTTTCTAGGAGAGAGTGAGTGAAGACCACATAATGCAGGCTAATTCTTTCATATTGTCATTGGCCTTACAGAGTACCTTTTTTATCTTTTCTGGTTGTCTTATACATATGTTTAGAATGGGTTCAGATAATTCAGAATAGAACAAAACAAGAAGAAAGTCCAGGTGGACAAGGAAAAGGTGGGAATCATGTTTGCGCCCCCAGGCACAGAACTATGTCTGGCTCCTGTAGTAACTCTCTAGGTGAGTGAGTGAATGAATCATTGAGTAAATGATTTGCTGAATCAATGAATGAATGAATAAGACAGTTGATTAGAATAACCCCATAGTGGGATTTGTAGTGTTTCCAAGCTAACTTTTCATTTAAAATCTTTCCCCAATTATCTCCCCTTTCCCAAAGAGTCGTAATAAACTGAGGTTAGTGGAACATTTCTGTACACAACGGAAGTATGAAGGAATCCTAAAAACATCCATATTAAGGAAGGCTTCCTCCCCTAATGGGAATAGTTTTTCATCAGCTTTGATTAAAAACAAACATCTGGTTTTCAACCTGCTTCTTCCTAAAACTGCTAGCCTCAGCTTCACCCCATCCTTAGGAGCTGTCTTTGAGGTACAGAGGATGAGAGGAGGGCCAGAGAAAGTGAAAAGACAGCGTGTGTTAATCAAATGTAAACATCTCAGCCTTGCCTGCTGGACTGTGTCAGGAAGGGTAGCTTTGACTCCAGAAATGCTCGTGCTAAACACTGGCAATTTTCCTCATTGACATGATTTTTCTCCTTTGGGGAAACTGAGGAAACAAAGGCTTCAGTCATTTCTTGACTATGAGAAATCTTTTTTATTCCACAGGAAGCCCATGTGGAGGGGCATGATTCAATTTCGCCATTCTTTCCCAGAGGTCAGGGGTGAGCTGTCGCTGAGTCAACCGCAGGGCACTTATTATATTTACCAGGCCCCATATCAGCCATTCCACCTGGGGTGTTCTCTGCATAGTACGAAAAGAGGGGATTGTGCCTTTTAAGTGCTTCTGCTGAAGCTGAATAGTTCTTTCAATGGAGCAATATAGTCCTTCTGCATGGCTTAGACATTTGGACGTGGCAGTAACAATTAATTCAACAACTAATTTAAATCTTAATCTGAATTAATGCTTTTATTTAACATTTAGCACGTCTTGTAATTGTTTAATTTCAGTGTGTGAAATATGGGTGTACACCTGCCTAAGAAAGTCTAATTTAGAAAATGTGAACATTAAAAAAATCCTATAATTTAGGGGATTTATATTCAGAATATTTTAAGGTAAGAATTCACCACAGTTTGTCTTGAAATACAGAGCACCCTAATACATTTATTTTTCACATTTTAAAAAATTTATTATTTCTTTATTGTGTTATTACATGGATGTGATAGAAATTATGAAATAAAGGTAAACCTAAAGAAAAAGTATTAAATCATAATTTCACTATCCAGAGAGAGCTAGTCTTCGTACGTTACAGTATAGCTCTCCCAACTGTGTAACAATGGGCACACACAAATAGGGTGGCATGAGACACAAATACTCTTTAGTGGCTTGTTTGGTCTCACTCAGCAGTACATGGGAACATTGTTCCACGTCCCTACATCCACCTTTATGTCATTATTTCTTAACATCTACATAATGTCAGATTGTTCAGCTGGGACATAACTTATTTAACTATTCAAGCTATCATTGGGCATTCAGCCTGTTTCCAGTTTTTCTTATTTTGTAACTTTTTACAGTATTGATAACTACTCTGTTCTTGATACCCAGTGCTGGGTGAAGCATTTTCCATGTAACATTTCTTTTCACCCTCACAGACCCTTTCAGGTAAGACTCAGGGAGGTGCTATGACTTGCTAGGAGTTCCCAGGGCAAATCCCCTGCAGGACAGAATCTTGAACCCGGTTCTCTCTTGTCTTAAAGCCTCTTGCTCTCCCACTGTCCCGGCTCTCTCCCCAAGGCCTGTAGAGCATCCGTTGTATAAAAGTGTTCACACCTTTCTATATCCATTATTTATTAGCTCCTTTTCCTCTGCTTCTCCCTTGTTAAATGGGGAAGCTCTAACAGTGGTTCCTACATTTTAACATACATTAGAATCACCTGGAGGACTTGTTAAAGCAGACTGACTCTGTCTGGAATGAGGCCCAAGAATGTGCATTCCTAAAAGTTCCCACGTGATGCTGCTGGTTCCCGGGAGCCCACTGCTCTGACTGACGTCATGCAGAAGAGTTGTTTCATTACACCATACCTCGTGATAAAATGCTTTCAATGACCCTGAAGAATACTGAAAAAGTGAAGTTATCCAGTTTGGTGAATGGGCGGGCATGATCTACAGTGGGAAATGAAGAGTCTCCTGAAATGTGATCCTTGCATTTTATTTTCCAAACTTATGTTAAAAAGGAAACTTGACATCTGGTCAGATTGTAAATGCGCATATCCTATGACCCTGCCTTATAAACACAATTTTGAGCCTTAGAAAGCTAGTGTCCAGTGTGCAGGAGGTATGGACAGGGAAGTGAAATGCAACATTTTTGGTAACAGTAAAAAAGGAAAATAAAAGTTTTAAATATCCATAAATAGGAGAATGGATAAATAAAATATCATATAATCATAGTAGGGGAAGCAGAGGTGGCTCAAGCCATTTGGTGCCTCCCTCCCACATGGGAGGTTCTGAGTTCGGATCTTGGTACCTCCTGAAAAAAAAAAAAAGACGACGAGCATACAACAGACAGAGAGCAGACAGTGAGTGCAAAACAATGGGGGTGGGGAGGAGAGAAAATAAGTAAATAAAATAAATTTAAAAAAAAAATAGTAGGGAAGACTAGATACAGTTAAAGGTTGAACCAGATCTACATAAAACAACGTGGAGCGAGCTGTAAAACAATGCCAAGTGGGGGAATATTTAGATTTACTCTCACAAAACAAATCTACTTTTTGTGGATGCCTGGAATAAATATATAGGTTAAAAAAATGACAAATGAAAATGACAAATGGTATCCAAAGAAGATACACAAATAGCCAGTAAGCACATGAAAAGATCTCCACCATCATTAGGCATTAGGTAAATGCAAATTAAAATAACAATGAGATACTGTTTCACACTCACTAGGATAGCTATTATTTTAAAACACATACACAGAGAGGGAGAGAGAAAAAAAACAAACCAAAAAAGAGCAAGTATTGACAAGGATGTGGAGAAACTGGAACACTCTTACATTGACGGTGAAAATGTTAAATGGTGCAGCTGCTATGAAAAACAGTTTGGCAGTTCCTCAGAAAGTTAAACGTAGAGTTACCATATGACCCAGCAATTCCACTTCTAGGTATATACCCAAGAAATTGAAAACCTTTTATCCACACAAAAACTTAAATATGAAACTTCATAGCAACAGTATTCATAATGGTCAAAAAGTAGAAACAACCCAAATGTCCATCAACAGATGAATGTAAAAAAAGGTGGTACATCCATGCAATGGAATATTATTCAGCCATAAAAAGAATGAAGTACTGACACATGCTACAATACGGATAAACCTTGAGAATATTATGCTAAGCAAAAGAAGCCAGACATAGAAGATCACATATTATATGATTCTATTTATATGAAATGTCCAAATAGCAAATCCATAGAGACAGAAAGTAGATCAGTGGTTGCCAGAGGCTGGGCAAAGAGTGGATTTGGGAAGTATGGGGTTTCTTTTGGATGCGATGCAAATGTTCTGGAATTAGCAGTGATGGTTGTATGACATTGTGAATATGTTAAACACCACTGAATTGTACATTTTAAAATGGTGACTTTTATGTTGTATGAAGTTTATCTCAATAAAAACATTTTTAAAAATCACAAGTGGAATGGTAGGGTATACACCAAACCCATGATAATTCTTGCCACTGGGGGGTGGCTAGAGGTGGGATATGGGACTGAAGTGGTAGAAAAAGATGATTTTGCAGGTGATGTTCTATTTCTCTTACCTATTAAAAAAAAAAAAAAAGACTAGAAGCAATTTAACTAAATGTTGAGCTGTGAATTCTGGATGGTGGAAATGTCAGCAAAGAAAACAGGACACAAAATGCCCAGGTGCAGCTGAAATTTTAGGCACGTGGGCTCAGGTTGGGAGGGGCTGCATCCTCGTCCAGCCCAGATTCCTGAAGTTCTGTTGGTCCCTGGCCCTGTGTTCACAGACCCTTCCCACACAGCCTCCACTGGCCCCTCCAGACCCAAGTAGGAATATCAAGGTTCTTGATTCCCAGGGACTCACCAGGAGACATTTCCTCTCCTGACTCCTCCCTGAGCCTGGACACAAATCTTCCTACCTGTTAGAGAACCCCCTGCCTCCATGTTCACCCAAAGATCGCTCTAGTCAGGGCCAGAAAAAATAAAAACAGAAGCGAGCCTGGTTATGGTGACTGGTTAACAGTGGAACTGGAGAGAAGACCTTGACCTTTCTTAAAATGCTGATTATTTCTTCTGAATGTACACATCAGGGAGATCTTCGTCCCCATACCTGACCTCCAAATGACTGAGTGGCAGTGAAAAGCAATTACTGCTTCCCCAGTAGACTAGAGTAGGTGTCAGCAAACTTTGGCCACATCCAGCCCGCTGTCTGTTTTTATAAAGAAAGTTTCATTGGAACTCAGCCGTGCTCTTTGATTTACATACTGTATGGCTGCTTTCACACTAGAACAGCAGAGTTGAGAAGTTGCAGTCGAGACTGCAGAGCATGCAAAACCTAAAATATTTACTATCTGCCCTTTACAGAAAGCTTGCCAACCCCTGGCCTAGAAGTTAAGAGCATGGGCTCTTGACTCCAAATTCTGTGGGAAAGTGGTTACGAAACAGGGAAGATCTCCCAATCTTCTTGTTTTAGGGTAAGGATGACACTGAAATGCCAAGAAATGAGGTGAAAAGCCAGGGCCACAGAACCAGTTACTGTCCAGGGGTTAAGAGCACGGACTCTGGAGTTAAATGTCCCTTACTAGCCACATGACCTTGGGTGAGTCACTGAAACTCACAAAGCCTACGGCCTCATTTCCAAAACAGTGCTGTTGAGAAGAGCGAATGGGACTCCAGCAGGGACTACTTGTTGGGCTCCGTTCTGTGTCAGGACTGTTTGCGGTGCCGGTGATGACACAGTGAACACGAGGGACAGGATCTTTGCCTTCACAGACCCTGTAACCCAGGGAGACAGTAAATGACAGTAAATCAGCAAAGGTGCTGCCTGCTCTGGAGAAGCTCGTGGTGAGGAGAGAAGCAGGAGCTGGGTACAAGCCCTGTGATGAATGCACAACACTGAGATTATGCTTAGAGCTATTGATTGCGCACTTCAGAGTGTATGGTATGTGAACAGATCTCAATCAAATGCTTTAAAAAAAAAAAAAAGAGCCGCAGGCCAGATCCTGTAGGGAAGGAACTGGGATTTCAGGCTAAGGGTAGGAGGAAGCCCCTGGAGGATTTAGGGCAAGAGAGTGAGTCCTGGGATCTAACCATTCACGAGACTTCTTGGGCTGGTGTAAGGCAGTGAGGTTGTGTAAGGCAAGGTTTGAAGCAGGAGGCAGTTAGCAGCTCTCGCACGAGTCCAGGTGAGAGATGGTGGCTTGTGATGGGGCAGTGGAAGGTGGGTTGGAGAGGAGGTGTATAAGGTGAAAGTGAAACTGATGGGACCTCCTGAAAGAGTGGATTTAATGTGATGATGTGTGGGGAATGCTGGGCACAAGTGCCAGCACCACCAGCACCAGCACCCACACCCCCAGCACCAGCGTCACCACCCTCAGCACCAGCATCATCACCACCAGCAGCACCACTAGCATCACCATCATCATCACCATCGTCACCAGCACCCACACCCCCAGCACCATCATCACCAGCACCAGCACCACCCGCCCCAGCACCAGCGTCATCACCGTCAGCACCAGCATCAGCACCATCAATACATCAACACCATCATCACCAGCACCCACACCCCCTGCACCAGCGTCACTACCACCAGTACCAGCACCAGCACCAGCATCACCAGCATCGTCACCATCATCATCACCAGCAGCAGCATCACCACCATCACCAGCAGCACCAGCAGCAGCAGCACCGGCACCGGCATCACTACCATTTCCACCACCGCCATCTCCATCATTAGCGTCACCACCACCACCACCGTCATCATTCTAAGAGACAGTGGGGCGCAGTAAAGAGCACAGACTCAAGCTGCGCTGCTTGAGTTCAAACCCGAGTTCTGCCACTTACAAGCTGCATGACCTGGACAACTTACAGATCCTCTCTGGGTCTCAGTTCCCTCCTCTGTAGGATGGGGGTGATAACAGTATCTTCCTTACAGGGCATTGTGAAGTGCCATAACATGCTTGGCAGATAGTAAACCCTTCATGTGTCTCCTGCTGTTATTTGGGGGCTGGTATGTAGTCTTATACTTGGTGGAGATTTGGTGAATGTTACTAAACTCCAAGCATCCCATTGATATCTTCCTTGGAGGTCAAAAACAAATCCCTCTTTATGTAATCCATCGATTGATGAGGCTGCTGGGGAAGACTCCCTTTCTGACCTCTGAGACTCTACGGTTTCAGAGACACAAGGCAGCCCACTGTTTGTCAGAACATTATTAGCTGCAGGCTTTTTAAGTCGCCATTCCAAAGATTTAAAGGCAATAAAAGTATGTATTAGGATTTTCACCAAAAATGTCTCAGAGCTCTGTGCCTGTTTTGAAGAGCTGTGTCAGGGTGGGGCGGGGCGCTGCTGGGTTGTCATTTGGGAAGCCTCACCTCGTAAAGGGAGGCCGAGTAAGGATGCTTCATTTCTCCCTCTTAAGTAGCCTGTTGTTTCAGCAGCAGGGCCGTCGGGGGAGCTGGGGTACTCAGTTCAGCCAGGGACTTTGGACAGCCGGGCCGGCATGTGGGGCGTTGCTGAGTGGTGCCTTGGACAGCAGGCTGCTGGCAGCAGGGCACTGGCTGCCAGGGGTGAGCAAGCCCCCTGGCCGTACACTCACTGGAGTCAGGCAGCTTGCATCAGAGCCCACATCCGCAGCCACAGAGGCTTCCTCCATAGGCCCTGGGCAGGTGGCAATTGTACCATATATAAGTGGGTCCCCAAGAAACAGTGGTGTGCGTGTCCCTCCCCAAAAACCATAGAAGGGACCACTTTAACCTCTGCATCTTTGGAGCCATGGAAAGGAAGCTCAGCAGCAGCACGTGGTAAAGGTCTGCTAAAACCCAGCGTGGCTCTTCCCCTCCTTCTCAGAAACATGCTCCCACGGATGGCAGTTTTTACTCCGGGATGAGTCAGCTCTCATACCTGAGGGCTGCTAGTTTAGAACTTTGGGGGCTCTGTGTATCTTTTCCTTCTACTATTTAGTTGTACAACTTGGGTTTTTTGCTTTAAATTAGGGAGAGAAAAGATGGCATAGCAAGACATAGCGAAACACCCAGCTTTTGGAGCCTGTTATAGCTGGAGTTGAATCTGGGTTGTACCACTTAGTAGCTGCACATTAAGCAAGTCATTTAACCCCTCTGAGTCTCAGTTTCCTCATCTGCAAATTGGGAATGGAAATACTCGTATTTCATGGTTGTTGTAAATACAGCCAGGTATATAAGATGGAAAAGAATAGGAGCACATTAAGTTATAGCAATGTTGATGTTTGTTTTGTTGTTTGTTATACTTTACATGGACCCTCGCAGTCTGAGTATCTGCAGGATCTTGAAGTTACATTCTTAATTTTATAATCTCTACTTGAATACTAGCCACCAACATTAATTGAGCACTTCCTGTGTGACAGCTAAGCTCATATACATGTGTTTAATCCTCACAATGACTGTGGATACTGTTATACTCCCCATTTTACTGGTAAGAAAAATTAGTTTCAGACAGGTGCAGCAGCTTGTCCAACTCACAAGTTAGGAAATGGCAGAGCTGGGATTCTAATCTCAACCACAAAGCCTGTGCCCTTACCTCGTAAGCACTCTGCTCGCCTTTAAAATGCTTATCAGAATAACTGCTCCTTGTGGTGTTTTAATAATAATCAAACACACAGTCATACAGAGATGGTTATTGGTCCAGTGTTTCTTGATTTCTAGGAGGTCTTTATATATTACAGACATTAGACCTTTCTTCTGTGTGTTGCAAGCATGTTTCCTCAGTTTGTCATTTGTCTTTTGACTTTGCTTGTGGTGTTATTTTGTTTTCTTTGACATATGGAAGGTTTTGTTTTTTTTTAAATGCATTCAGATTTATCAATATTTTCTTTTCTGGTTTCTGGACTTTGAGTCACAGAAAAGTCTTTCCTATACCAGGGAATTTGCCTGTGTTTTTCTGGTACTTTTATGTTTTCATATTGATCCATTTGAAGTTTATCCTGGATTATAATGTGAGATGTGAGTTTAACAACAACAATTTAAAAAAAAAAATCTTTTTAAAATATGTCAGAACAAATTACCCTACCACATGTGGTCAGAGTTAGAATATGAAGAGTATTTGGGGTGGTGAATCTTCTTCCTATAAGCAAGTTTATAGTTGTCACAGGTGATAAATAGTAAGTTCTTCATAGCTCTGATTAGAAGACCTTTGGCCTGAAGCGTGGTAAGGGTTTTCTTGTGTACTGGGCTAGTCAAGTTCAGGGTGCTGGGAGCCTCAGGAGTAGGCAACCAGACAAATGACGCTTTTGGAGGCAGCTTTGGGCACTCCTGAGGTCCCCTGCTCCTCATGCCATCTCAGAAGCTCACCTGTGAAACGTCCTTAAAGTTGTTTTCTTTCCTCTCTTTAGCATTGTTAAGAAATGATTCCTTAGCCATCAAAAGTTTGGTTTTGGCAAAAAGCGTTACTTTACCAACAGATTATCACTCTTGTCTTCTAGTCTCAAGGAATTTATAATCTTGTTGAGGGAAGTAAAATAAATCGGGAATAATTTGAGAGTAAGAAGGCAAGTGGTTATTTATATGGTAAGAGACTCTTTTGTATGTATTTTAAGGAAAACTCTTCCAGTTGCAACTGACAGAAACACAACTCAGATTCCTTTAGGCAAAAAGGGATTTTAAGACCCATGGATCAGAAAAGTCCAGAGGTCACTGGCTTCAGTCATGGCTGGATTCAGGTGCTCATTTTCCTCATGAATCTCTCCCTCTTTACCTCTTAGCTTTGATTTCTCCTTTGTTGCCTCCAATCTCAGCTATATTCTCCTCTCTTTGTGGCAAGATGGCCACCAGCAGCTCCTTGCTTCTAACTTTGAGGTATTTTCTTTCTCAGTCCTTCCTGTAAAAATCCTACACCCGGTTCTCATGACTTTTCTTGAACCGGTTCCTATGACCAGAAGGAGAGGGTTGCTGATTGGCCAGCCTTGAGTCTCTGGACTCCCAAAAGGCCTAATAGTGGGCTCACTCCCATTGAAACCACAAATACTGAGGATTGGGGAGGGGCAGTTTCCCGGAAGAAAATTCAAAAGCATGCTGGGCGAACCAAAGCCCCAGGGAGCACTGTAGCATGAGCTTCTTGTTCTCGCGGCCCTTGAACAGGCTGCCCCAGTTGCCAACAACACAAGCAATGAATGTCTTGAATGGAGCAGTTAGACTCGGTTAAGCCTATAAAAACGAAGGTTCACTGAGTTGCTGTCATGTGATCATCAAAGCAATAGCTTCTGTCAGTTCTCACCAGTATTATAAAATAAAACCAAACAGACAGAAATATTGCTGCTTACCTAATGCTGAAGATGGGTTTCTGATATTCTAACAGAATTTGCCAGAAAAACCACCATCATGTAACCACCATTGGTCATATACCAAAACCCAGCGGAAACGACCATAGAGAGGTCGTTATAACAATGACTGAAGGGTGTTCTCAATGACTGAAGGGTGGTGGGGAAAAGCACAGGTCTCAAGTTGGATGGTTTTCTTGAATTGGTGCTCTGATAAATGTTATTTTGACACTCGTTCCACACCTGAATATTCTAGACATTGTGAAGAATGTGGCATGAGTGCACGCATCTCTGGCTACTTCTTACCGCTGTGCCCGGAGGTGTAGCTTGTGTTCAGTGGCTCCTACGCATGGTCTCATTCAGTTCTCCCAATAGCCCTCTGAAGCAGGTACTGTTTTCATACAGGTGAGGTTTTACAGGTGAGGTTACTGAGGCTTAGCAAGATCCACTCACCTGTTCAGAGTCCCACAGCAAGTCAGTGGTAGAAACCGGATTCAAACTCAGGCTCCAGCATGTTGTTCCTAACCAGTGCTCAGTAATTGAACAGCTATGTGACCCTGACCTTGTCCCCTCACAGGGCTTCCTCACTCCTTTTTCCAGGTGAACACACGGATTGTTGAAAGAACCTTTAAAAAGTGCTGCTCAGTGTTTTACTCTGAGAATTCTAGTGTATAATAAGCTCCTAACAATGATAGGCTATGAATTTTTTTTAACTCCATAGATTCTTACTAATCAATTTCCTAAACACCTTTTCCAGAAAAAGTCTACAATTACTAAAATGGACTGGGTAGTATTCCCTTCTTTTCATTTTATCTTTAGGAGGGGAGGCACAGAGCCAGGATGATGACCAAGTGGGTCATCAGCTCTGAACTTTTTACTTGCCAATAATCTTCAAAACCAGTATGGATCTGTGAGCCCTGGTAATGACATACCTGTGTGTAAATGGTTCAAAGCTGGGCTTTTAAGCTAATCTGGGTTTGAATCATGGTCCTGCCCATTGTGACTTTAAAGAAATTGTGGAGCCCGTCTGGGCTTCAGTTTCCTCCTCTGACAGGGGGTAGGACTGAGCTCAGAGGGTCCTCATGGGGATTTTGAGGAGATGATGTTTACAAAGTGTTCAGCAACCTCTGCCACTATGAGTGATAAGAAAAAGCTAGCTGCTATTAATACGACCATTTATTATTATAATTACTATTATTGCTGGGGTGATTATTACTAGTATTATTTCCTGTCCTCATCTCTTTCCTCTCCAGAATAAACTCTACCACAACAAAATCTTCATTTGAATCACTGACATTTAATAGCTCAACATCCTTTTCTTTGCAGTGGTTTGCAAAACACCTTGCAGTTTCCTTTTTTCCAAATGCCTGGAATTCTGTTTGAACTTGAACTGTGTAAAGCTCTCTATTCAGCAAACTGTCGAATGTTCCTCTGATGTCCAGAGGCTTTGAAACAGTAGCTTTTCCATAATCTTCAATGAAAGTTGCACTAACTCTCCAAAGAGTCGGTGCCTTTTGTTCTGTTTTCATATTTTTCTCCAACATCTTTTCACTTTGTTGAGCTTTTTAAAGGGGAAGTTCTTGTAGAGCTTTCTCTAGAATATTTCTGCCTCCCCCATTCAAGGTTAAGCTGTTATCTCAGTGACAGGTACTGGTGAATACCACATAGAACAAACAGTGGAGTGCTTTGGCTCACAGTTTAATGCTTTTTTCAGGTGATAACCCCTGTGGCAGTTACAAAAGCTTTTCTATAAAATTTGATTATAGCAACATTGGTTCTGGCAGTTAAAATACCCTGGGATCTAGTTAGTTGTTTTTCTCCCTCCCCTAGGAACATCTCTGGAATTCCTTTATGGCAAAAGAAATATATCAGGGCATCAGATTTTTAATCAGGATAACCCCCCATCTGTATAGAATTTCATAGAGTCCAAAACACTTCCACATCCATAATCTCGCAGCAAACTTGTCTCTGAAAGCCAGTCGGATGTGTCTTTCCAGAGAAGGCGAGGAGGAGGAGGAGGAGGAGGAGGAGAGCCAGGGCAGGTTGCTGGACTGTGGGGTGGGATTTCCAGGCGATTAGCAGTCTGGTGGATGCAGTTAGGATGTGCCTGGGCTGGACCACGATATGATGGAGAACTGGATCTCCTGCTTTCTGTGAGCAGATTTCACAAGTCTCAGAGGGAACGTCAATCATAAAACAATCCTTTGTATATTCACTTAAGCTGTTGTCTTCTTTTTCTCTTGTGGTGTGTTTAAGACATCCATCTTAAATTGTAACATTTTACTTTGCATTTGCTGCAAGAGGAAACTATCCGATAAATCGTGCTTCCTAATCAAAGTAGGTGGATTTCTAGCACAGGTCATCAGAAAGATATCTGGGGGCGGAGAAGAGGAATATTTCTTCTTCTAGTTTTGGTAGGTTGCCAAAAAGAAGAAAATAACTTATTTGAAGAAACTGATAATTTACAATATTTATGGAAACACCATTGCCAAAATGCCTTAGTTTTACCAGCAAGGTATGTTTCACACTTCAATCCAATTACTTCTCCCTTTAACTTTTACATAATAAAAAAAACATAACCACACAGCCCACAATTGGGAGACCTCCCTTCTGATACAGCCATGAGCTTCATTTCATGTATTTTCATTGCTAAGCTTTCTTCATATTTACATGTCTCCTCATAAGCAATTTTCATCCTGCTTTTTTTTTCTCATTGACTTAGCATTTTTCCATGTTGCTTAGCTTCATAACTTACTGGTTAGATGTTTACACAGAATTTGGGATGTCCTATAATTTAATTAAACATCCCCTTGTCGTCTGATATTCAGATTTCAGGTGGCTGAGTGCAGGGTTGGAGAGCGTGGGCTCTGGAGGCAACCTGACCTGGACTTCCTGCTCTGCCACTTCCTAGCTGTGGTATCTTGCAGACTTGGTTTCTTCACCTGGGCTGTGAGAATAAAAATGTTTTCCTCAAATGGCCATTTAGGAAATGTATATGAAGAATAATGTATATGAAGCATTTAACATAGTTCCTGGCACATAATGTATTCTCCATATTTAGTAGCTAGTCTATTATTTCTAATCCATCACTATTTAAATGATTCATCACTATTTAAATGATAGTAGAGTGAAAAATCTGAACATATATTTTTTTTCTGACTTTTGGATTATTTTCTGTTAGTAAATTCACACATGTAGGAATACCGGGCCAAAACATTTGCATATTTCTATTGCACTTGGTTTGTAATGACATCTCTTGATATCACATTGCTTTTTAGTGTCAACAATTCTAAGTATGCCTTTTTTACTCTACCCTCACCAGCACTGGAAATTACAAGTTTTTGAAGTTGAATAATTTAGTAAGTTAAACTTATGATTGTGATTTGTCCACATTAGAGAAGTAAACTTGTGATTTGTCCACATTAGAAAAGTAAAGAGAATAATATAATGCATTTCTACTCACCCATCATCCAGCTTCAACAATCATTTCCCCCTTCTCATTCATACTACATTATGTCTTTAGGAGCATTTTAAAGCAAACCTATCACCATCATTTCATTTGTCAGTACCTCGGTGTACATCTCTATCTGATAAGGACCTTTTTTTTTTTTAACAAAACAACCATGCCTTATCACACTTAATAAAATTAATAGTAGTTCCACAGTATCATCTAATATCCAGTCCAAAGTCAAATTTCCCCAAATTAAAGTTTGAATTTGGATGGCATATTAAGTGATATTAAGGAATTGTTTTTAATTGTCTCAAAGAGGTCTTTGTGTAGTCGGCCAGTTTGAATCCGGGTCCCAACAAGGTGAAAAACTTCCAACTCCTTTTTACCCTTGATGTGTTGGAGAAACCAGGTGATTTGTGGTGTAGAATGTTCTGCATCCTGAATTCAGGAATTGCTTTCTCGTGGGTATGGTTGAACTTTTTCTCCTATCTTCTTGTTTGTAAACTGGTGGGTCGATCCATTGCCAACACTTTTCCATCACCCCAAACAGAAACTCTGTACCAACTAAACATTAACTCCCCATTTCCCACCCCTACCTGGTCCCTGGTAACCTGTGTTCTAATTTCTGACTTTATGAAAGTGCATATTCTGCTTATTTCATGTAAGTGAGATCTTACGGTATTTGTCCTTTTGTGTCACTTATTTCAATCAACATGATGTCTTCAAGTCTCATCCATGTTGTAGCATGCATGGGAACATCATTCCTTTTTATAGCAAATAATATTCCATTGTACAGATATACCACATTTTGCTTATCTATTCATCTATTAATGGATAATTGGGTTGCTTCTACCTTTTGGCAATTGTGAATAATGTTGCTATGAAAACAGTATGCAAATATCTGTTTGAGACCTGCTTTCAATTCTTTTGGTTATATACCTAAAAGTGGGATTGCTGGGTCATATGGTAATTCTATACTTAACTGTCTGAGGACTCGCCATACTTTTCCACAGTGGCTGTACCATTTTACATTCCCACCAACAATGTGTGAGAGTTCCTATTTCTCCACATCCTCTCCAATGGTTGTTATTTTCTGGGGTTTTTGTTGTTGTTGTTGTTAACAGTAGCCAGTCTAGTGGGTATGAAATGGTATCTCATTGTGGTTTTGATTTGCATTTTCCTAATGGCTAACAACATTGAGCATCTTTTCGTGTGTTTATTGGCCATTTGTGTATCTTTGTTAGAGATCTTCCTTAATTTTTTTTTTTAAGGTACCAGGGGTGGGTTTGAACCTGGGAACTCGTATGTGGGAAGTTGGTGCTCAACCACTGAGCCACATCGGCTCCCCTGAGTTGGTTTTTTCATTTGTTTGCTTGTTTGCTTTTGTTTTTAGGAGACACTGGGAACCAAACCAGGGACCTCCTATGTGGGAAACAGCCACTCAACTGCTTGAGCCGCATCCACTCCCCATCTTCCATAATTTTAACATGGGTTTTTTTGAGGAGACAACACATCCTTAGAGTCCTGCCCTGCGTAGAGTCTCATACAGATGACCTGATATGAGTCGTTACTGGCCTTTCCTGGCAGTTGATCTTGGAGAAAAGCATAAAGATTCTATTGACAATTAAACTAGTTGGAAGAAGTTGAATATAGGAATTAATGGTCAATATTTGCTTTAAAATACTCCTGCTGTAGTTAGTCTTTACTCTGAAAGTTATTCCTTCTTTGTCCCAGTGCCCCGGAGATAGGTGTGGGCAGGCCTGACCTCCAGGAATTCTAAGTGGGGAGACAATCAGAAAAAATAAGTAACTTTTCAAAAGTTGCCACCTGGCATAACACGGTTCATGAGTGATAGTAATAAGAGTTGTTAGAATTCAAAAGGGGAGCTATCTCCAGTGGGCTGCTTTGAGCTATGAAGGTTTATCAGAAGAAAATCTTGGTCTGAGATTTGAATAATGGGTGATGTTTGAAAAGGCTGAGAAGGGTAAGGAAGGGGTGATTCTGGACATGAATTCAAAGATACACAAAACTTTTAAAATGTCAGCCAATTGGTCCACTCATTTTGACAGCCCTCGAAACATATCTTTTGAGCCTTTTTCTTTCTTTTCTTCCTTAATTCATTCAACAAATATTTATTAAGCACCTATGATGGCCAGCATTTCTGTGGCATGGGAACATGGCCCATACAGCAGCCTAATTTTATGGAAGAAACATCAGCTGGGAGTCAAAAGACCTGTGATTGTTCTTAAATCCTATTTTTAGAATAAAAGTAAGAAAAGAACTCCGGGGCTTATTGTTACTCCCGGTATCTCAAGATAGAAACTTTGGCAGTTCTGGCTGAGGTTGTAACACATTGTCACCTTTTCTAGCAAGAAAAATCTGCTATTTGAATAATGTTTAATATGTATGTATATATGTGTGGCTTAGCTATTTTTCTTTTACTTTCTTTCCTCTTTCCTTTTTCTCTCTTGTTGGAGCACTGTATCCTTTGAGCTCTAAAAGCTAAGCTGGAAACTAATGAAACAATATTTGTCACTAGCCTGGGCAAAGATACAAATGAAAACAAGAAGAATTCTTTAGCTCTCAGACAGCTCACCTTTGTTCAGATTCCAAGTGCGTGGGATGGAGGCGAGGGGAGGTTTACCTGTGGTTAGGGCACTGGAAGAGGCGAGCTCATTCACATGAAAAAGAATTGATCTGGAGCCTGAAAATGGCTTCTGGCAGGGTAGGTGGCTAGAAACAAAGGAAAGAAATTGTTAGGATTTTTTACCTATTCATGCAACTTTAGCAGCAACTCAACTTATATCAATTCGATCGAGGTCTGTTTTCCTTTAATTCAACTTTATCAGCATCTGTTGAGTGCTTGCTGTATACATAGTGGTCATTTCAAGAGGAGGGATTTAACTTCCCTCCCCATAATCTCCACCAGGTACCTCCACTTACAGTCTAAGTACGAAAGGTGTGTTTGCTGTGCAAACAGCTTCAAGATGAGCCCCTGCCGCCTCCCCCCACTACTCCCCTAAGCCCCTCCATCCCCTTTCTCTTCTCCCTGTCACATAAAATTCAGTAGACTTTCAGAATTTTTGAGATGGAAGGGACCTGAGGAGTTACCCAGTTCTGTGTTTGCTAACAAATGTATCCTTCCCTCAACCAGTATCTCAGGACAGCAGGTCCTTTTTCATCCCTGACCTCTTAGGTATAAAATGTAAATGTTTAATGTCCCACAAGACTTGGGTTGAAACACTCAAATCCAGTACATTCTAGTTGATCAAAACAGGGCCCAGGTCACAATTTTTCTAATAAAAAATTTTATAAAAAAGGATCAAACTAAATAAGATTAAATTAATAAACATCCCATTTTATCCCCCCCACACACATATATATAATGTTCAAGGGAAAAAAATCAAGGTCCTAACTGCATATTCAGTAATGAAAATACCTTGATTTTTAAAAATCTAGATCTATGTATGAGTTTGTATTAACATATGTCATTAAAATATGCCTTACTGACACCACAATCCTTTTGTTTAAGCCAACCCATTGCATGGCATTTGTTTTAGCAGCTGGGAAACTAAGACACAACCCAAGTGTCCATCAACAGATAATGAGTAAACAAAATGTGGTATATACATACAATGGAATATTACTCAGCAGTAAAAAAGGAATGAAGTTCTGATACATGTGACAACATAGATGAGCCTTCAATACATCAAGTTGAGTGAAATAAGCCAGACACAAAAGGACAAATATTGTATAATCTCATTTATATGAAATAACTAGAATATGAAAATTCATATCGACAGAAAGTGGGAGTGGGGTGGGGAATGTGGAGTAATGCTCAATGGGTACAGAATTTCTGTTTGGGGTGATGGATGAGTTTTGATAATGGATGGTGGTGATGGTAGCATATTATAGTGAATGTAATAAACACCAATGAATTGTATACTTGAAAGTGGTGAAAATGAGAAATTTTATGTTGTATATATATTACCACAATAAAATTTTTAAAAAATGTTTAATAAAAAAAAAAAAAAAAGCAGGGCACAGGAAAGTTAAATGGCTTGTCCACAGCTGCTGGGAATCTGTGGGTGAACGGGGACTGAAACCCAAGGCTCTTGCCACAAAAGCCACCTGCCCACACGGTGGACAAGCCTGGCTGCCCTGTGGTTTTGGGGGGTTTTGTGGCAAATGACACAGTCCTTTGGGAGAGGGTGTAGCTGAGAGGTTAAGACTGTCAGCGTTCAGGCAGACTGTCTGGCTCTACAACTTAGTAGCTGTGTGACCTTGAGCAAGTTACTTAGCTTTTCTGAATTTCTATGTCCTCATCTATAAAAGAATGAAACTACCCTCTTCAGCAGGTGTAACCGTTGGCCAATTTGATGTAATCATGAATTCCAAAAATATAATTGGATCATGCTTGTAAACTGATCTGTTAATCTGGGCAAGATTAGATTATGATTAGGGCGTTGAGCCCCACCCCTTGGTGGGTGGGGAATCGAGTATAAAAGGCAAGGCAAAGAACAGAGTTGAAGCAGTCTTTGAGAAGCAGCTTTGATTTTGGAAAGAAGGCCCCAGGAAAAGAGAAGTGAACCGTTCGCCTGATCGCCTACAGCTGACCTTGTGGAGGAAACAGGAGATAAGCCCGGAGAGAAACGCAGCCCCGGGAAGAGAGGAACCCCAGAAGCCTGAACCCTGGCAAATGTTGGCAGCTGTCTTGCTCCAACACGTGACAATGGACTTTGGTGAGGGAAGAAACTTATGCTTTATGGCCTGGTAACTGTGGACTTCTACCCCAAATAAATACCCTTTATAAAGACCAACCCATTTTTGGTATTTCACATTAGCGCCCCTTTGGCTGACTAATACAGCAGGTTATGAGGATTCAGTAAGATGGTGCATGCCACATGCTTGTCGCAGGACCACCTAGAGCCAATAGCACTCAGATATGAACTCTCTCACGTCACAATCATTCTTAATTGTTTCATCTAAAGGTAACTCAACCCTGTCTGCATTACTGCGTTGTTGTTTTTTTTTAAAGATTTATTTATTTATTTATCTATCCCCCTCTGCTGCTTTGCGCTTGCCATGTCCACTTGCTGTGCATTTCTCTCTGTGTCTGCTTATCTCCCCCTTGCTGTGAGGTCCTGCTGCATCAGCCCACCGCGCCGCGCGGGCCGGCCTGCTCTCACAAGGAGGCCCCGGGAAGCGAACCTGGGGCCTCACACATGGTAAACGGGAGCTCTATCGATTGAGCCACACCCGCTTCCCATTACTGCATTTTTTGCAAGAGAATCCAATACAAATTTTTGCTCTGGGGATGTGGCAAACATGTATATCCTTAGAAATTATTTAAACATCTAAGTTGCAGAGCTGCCTTTTCAATTAGTTGGTTGGTTCCTGGGCTTTGAGGAGATTCTTTCCTCCTCTAGATCTACCCCCCAGCTCTTTTTGGGACCATAATAAACCTAGCTACTCTTTATGAAATTTCAGCTATGTGTCAGCCCCTTCACCTGGCTTCTCTCTAATATTCACCCCAGCCCTCTGAAGTAGGCACTGTTCTGCCCTAAATGCAGATGAGGAAGCTGAGGCTCTGAGAGATTGAGTAACTTGTTGGATTGTGGAAGCTAGAGGAGCACACTTGTATGACCTGGAAGATGATATCTGGAGTGACTCTAGCGCTTGGAGGTTTATAACTGTCAGAGACCTGGGTGACCATCTAATGCCCTGATTGACCAGCAGGAGAAATTGGTGAGCAAAGAGGTCTCAGGACTTGGCCAGTCACTGTGGGAGTCCAGGGCTGGGGTTTGTATCCAGGACTTCTGACCCTTGATTGATTTTCTATCATTTCCTATAGCCTTAAATCCTTGACCCTCAAGTAGTCTGGCATCAGGGCACCTGCTAAGTTGCAAAAGGCCTGACAATTATTAATGGTCAACTTCATAATTGGAAATGCAGGTTCTGGAAGTAAAGCACTGCATTTGAACCCCAGCTCTGCCTCTTCCTAGCTGTGTGACTTTGGGCAAGTTGCTTGAACTCCCCATGCCTCAGTTTCTCCCACTATAGAAGTGCCCCCCCTCCGAAGGTTGTTTTGAGGATTGCCTAAGCTACTTCATGTAAAGCCTGAGAACTTCGCCTGGCAGAGAGCAAACCATCAGTCGGCATTAGCGGTCATCATCATCTGTTGAGCCCCTGTTGCTTGCCAGCATCTTTCGGCACTGGGGATACAGCCCTGAACAGCATGATCCTGATTCTTGCCACTGTGGAGCTTACAGTCTATGGAGAGGGGGGCAGATGCTAAAGACTAATAAGGTTTACGATTTGGCCAAGTAATTCTGGTTCCATTTGTCATATATAGGGCACTATTTAGAAGTTGCTGCAATGTAGCTTTGTGTTTAGTTCTGATTTTTATAAATGTGTGATGGGTATTAATATCAAATAGTTCATGTTGTGCATGGACCTCAGCCTTGAGGAGCCTGCAGTGTTCAGCAATGCACACCAGGGACCACCCATGTGTTCCTGCCACTGTCCTGCTGCTTGGATGTAAGCAGCCCAGCCCCAAAGGGCAGAAAGGAAGCTATGCCCGGGAGAAGATCCACAAGGCAGCAAGACTCTGTCCAGCGAAGGAACAGACGGTACAGCCTCACAGTCAGTACAGCCCTGTGGGAAGAGGGCAGAGAAGGAACCAAATGCTGTCACACAGATAACACAGGCAGTATTCGGCCAAGTACCTATTTTTAAGTGGCAGTGGTATATTTTAGGCCCAGTACATCTCATTTGGGGCCCAGCTCCAACTTCCCCTCAGTGTTTCTTTTCTCAGAGTTGAGCTACCTCCTATTCAACATCTTGTTTGCTTTGCCATTTGATGGTAAAGGAATCTATATGCATATGCATTTCCTGACAAATGAGGACATTAACGTTAATTTTCTGATTCCCCTTATTATCGTCCTGAACTAACCCAAAATATGTTCTGCCTATACCAAATGTGCTGATTTTAGATAAGGGTGCTTTCGTTAGTAAATGATATTATCATTTTTACCTGAAAACTTTCCTGGAATAAAAGAATGTAAAATTGAGATAATACCCTGCACCCTTCAGCATTTGCTGGTTTCATAGAATCACAGAATCATAACTAGTCATGATTAAATCACCTTATTTTACAGTTCAAGACACTAACCCTCCGAGAAGTTAACTGGCTTGCTCAGGATCACACAGCAAATTCAGTGATAGAACCAGTACTGGATCCCATCTCGTCCAATTTAGAGCAGTTCAGTCTTCACTGTGCTACTTTTTAAAATATAGTCCCCATAATCAAATCAATAATTGAAATCATGGGGTTAATTCTTTGCCTTTGGAAACAAAGAGGGTAGAAAAAGTCCTCAAATACTACCTTTTCCCCTTTAATACATTAAAAAGGAAGTAGGATTTACCACAAAGGTTAATGACATTACAGATTATGTGCTTCCCTTGTGCCTAAAATGCTGGCATGTATTATCTCATTAAACTGTTCAGGTAGTTTATTTCATTATCACCTTGAAACTCAAATCCCCACTTCACAGATGAGAAAGCCGAGGTCTGGAGCGGTTAATTTCCAAAGTTTTATAGTTAGCAAGTGGAAAACGTGGCATCTGAATCCAGGCTTCTCATTCTAGAACTTGTATTCTGGGAACTGAAGGAGGGGGTGTTGCATATTCCAGAAAGAAAGATTTGCTGCAGACCTAGGGTGGAAGAGAAATAGCTTATTCTTCAAAATTAGTGGTGTCATAAGGCGATGCATTATAATTATTTTTCAGTTTACTAGCTAATATGCTGGGGTGAGTCTGTAGGTGTTTTTTTCCCTTCACTGTGTAACTTTGCACCTTCCATATTAAAAGTTTCTCTAGGAAATGAGGATTAATTGGGGGGAAGGAAGCCTCAATTATTCCTGCTCTTGCTGGTACAGCTGCTTGACCTCCTCAGGCTGGCCAGGAGGGAAAATGCTGTCATTTCTCTGCCAATCTCATAAACTGGAGAAGCGACTAAATTCAGGACTGATGCCAGGCGGGGTGGGGGTGAGGGAGGGAGGAAAGGGATGTGGTGTTTGGAGCCCATAACTCGGGAAATGTGATGGCACCTACTTTCAGTGTGGCAGGAGGCAAGCATTCGGGAAAAGAATAATGCGCTATTGTTACGGGCTATTTTTTTAAATGGGTGGGTTGTTTTTATAAAGTTTTATGAACAGGAAACTAAAGCAAAATGCTGATCCCTTTGGTTTCTGAGCTCTGCCAACATCATTTTTGTATTTACTTCTGAATTTTGGTGACAGGCACTTCCTTTAATGCTTCTGGGGGTAAAGTGTAACGAGACACCCCAAACTGCATTTCATAAGAGCAGCAGATTCCAAATGAAGGGTTGTAGGCTCAGATTGTCTCGATAACACGTTGGGGCAGAATAAGATCCCTCCCCAACCCAGGGAGAAAAAAAAGCTCTCTCAGTAACCGAGCACTCTGCAGACCGTTGTCTTTAAAACACATTCTAGAAAATCTGCCTAATGTGCGGAAAACCTCTAACGTGCATTAAAGTTGGTTTTGCTGGGGCAAAGAAAATACAGATAGAATTCCCCTCCCCCTCTGAATCATAAAAACCTAGCCTCCCCAGCTATTGTTTCTCCTGGAAGATGACTTCATCTTAGAGAAGGTGGTCCTATCTGTTGTGCATTTTAGATACACTGAGCCAACGTTCCAGGCATCTGGCTGCCAACTTTGGAGAAGTTAAAAGCCGGTTTTGTTTCTGCAGGGCATTTATTCATTGCCTACCTTGTAAAAGTTATGTCTTATTGCATTTTCCTGGCACCGGAGCAATCCTCGTACCTACCCGTTGCACTTGGTTTTTCTGAGCCTGCAGGCAGCACTGGGTTACTAAAGTTCAAGGAGGAGCCACGTGATATTGGCTTTACAATTTTAATTCTCTCTTACCTTCTTCCCTCTTTTCCTCCCACTCCCTGGCAGATGAGTTTTGCTCATCGCGTACTGTCTCTAAACCAGAATGAGCTCTCAAAGCTTCCCTTGTAAGACTCCAAGTGAGGACACCAGCTGGGGAGCTTATGACCCTCCCTTGGTGGGACAGCCAGCAGAGAAGTTTCTTTCTTCTCCCCTTGGTTTCCCTGGATTAAAAATCCTTGAGTCCATAATTTATATCAGCCTGAGTACTTCAGATTAGCACCGTGTTTAACCTTACAGAAACACCAGGCAGACATCTTCCCTCCCCCTTAAAAGTCAGCCTCTCTAGTGGGGCTCCTGAGGGCTCTGGAGACACCCAGGTCCTATGGTCAGTGCAAATAGCTCCAGAGTTTGGTGCCTGGCCAGTGGGCCCTACTTTGCCATTTGTGCTCCTGAGAGTGACAGAGTTGGACTCAGTTGTGGCTTCCCTACACATGCATCTGTCCCTTCTATTTGAACCTATACTTGGTGCTGGAGTAGGTGTGCCAACTGGGCCCTGAGCCTCAGCGGAGTTACAACACCTACTGTCCAGTTCATTGGACTCACCCAGGACAATTAACAAGGAGAAGAGGATGGACAACCACCATACCAAGGAAACGAGAGAGCCGACAACTGCAAGCAAGAGAGTCCCATCCATCGGCTGTATGGGATTGAAGTCCCCTCTCAATTAGAGGTGGAGTGGACATCACCATCCCAGATTTCCTCAGGATTGGGGAATGAACTATTGACTAGAGTGGACTTACTGGTATTCTACTATAGACTTATTGTGTAGACAGTGACCACTTGGAAGTGCTGAAGTCAGGGAGAGGGAAAAAGAGGTATAATACAGGGGCTTTTTCAAGACTTGGGAATCATCCTGAATAACATTGCTACGACAGATATAGGCCATTTTATATCTTCCCATAACTTGCAGAAATGGTGTGGGAGAGAGTGTGGTCTACAATGTGAACTATGGTCCATGCTCAATGGCAAAGCCCCAGGATGTGTTTATCAATTGCAGTGAATGTGCCACACTAATGAAGGATGTTTATATGGGAGGCTGTGGGAGGTGGGGCATATATGGGAATCCCTACATTTTTTGTGTAATATTTATGTAATCTAAGTATTTTTTAGAAATATATATTTAAAATTAAACAAACAAAAAAAGTCAGCCTCTTGGGGCCCATCTCAAGAGAACAGAGAGTTTCAATATAACTAGCCCTAGGTTTGAGCATGGAAAGTTGAAACTAAGTTTGGTTTTTTTTTTGGTTTTTTTTTTTTAAGAGTTTAATGGGGAATCAAGAGCCTAGAGAAGGAAAAGAAAGAATGTTCCTCTGCAGGGAAGGAAAGGGGTAAATCAAATGAGCATGTTTCTGAAAACAACCTATCTGACACCCCGTTGCCATTGGAGCTTCCGTCTCCCTGGCAAGTCCACCCTGTACAGGAATTAGCCTGAGTTGCGGGGTGTGTGTAAAAAGCTGCAGAGAACCCAAGCTCTCGGTAATACCCAAGAGGGCCTCTCAGCTTTGCCCTCCAGGAGTCGCCTCCCAAAGTGTCTTCCAAGAGTTTTGGCCTCTTCAAGAAGCTCAACATTGGGGACCACGTCTACCTTTTAGAATTTCTTTTAACAGCCCCTGGCCCCATCTTGGAAACTTTCACTATGCTGTGTTCTTCCTCGCAAAGATTCTTTTCTGGATTTGCCTCCTCTGTGACATGTTCTCTGATTAGCCCCGTTTCAGTTTAATTTCCATTTCAACAAACGAGAATCCAGCCTCTGCTATGTGCCAGCCTGGTAGAAGGAGCTGGAGCTGCTGTGGTGACCAAGGTAGATACGGTTCCTGCCCTCTTGTTGTTTACAGTCAGCCGAAGGGGACAGACATTAAATAAATAATTATGAGCAGAAGAGTATTGGTGAAAGACGTGCTCCCAGCGCTCAGGGCACACAAGCAGTGCTTATACCTAGCCTGCGGTCAAGGAGGGACTCAAATGAGAATTAGCCAGGTGAAGCCAAAAGTGGGCTGCACTTGGTATGCCAGTGTTAAAGAACTAAATGATAATGCAGTACTAAAAGTCGGTGAACCAGTGACTGTGCTTCTGCTCAACCTTCTGTTGCCAAGGCTTTGGGCTCCATTAGAACTGTGGATGTGTGAGACCTGCATTTTCTAAGCTTGGTTTTGGATGTGAGGTGGATATAAGCAGAAGCTCTTTTAACTCAGCTCCCACTTAACTGAAGTGCTCAGTTAACCGACACCTCTAATCCCTCCATAAAACACACGTCTGATGCCCACAGCATACCGCATACTTTCAGCTAATGGGCTGCTCTTGCACACACAGCCGAGTTCTGCTCCCACCAGATGAGACACATACTTGCCAGGAGTCCCTGAGTCTGCTTCTGCTGGTTGAACAAGTTCTGTAATTAAGGTCTTCTACACATGCCCACACCCCATCCCAACAGCCTGAGGCCCTTTTCAAGTAACCATCTCAAACCACCTGCCCTCTCTGTATTGGTACAGCTAATTTTTAAAAAAAATTTAAGTGCAGTCATGTCCCCTAGCTATGAAGATAAGCATGTTTTAATTTGGAACTCTGGGTATTGAGAGCCAGAACATGTCTCCTGGTGGGTGGTTTAGTTGGTATTTGCTCAGAATGTGGAATTGCATCTTTTTCACAGCATCCCTGATGCACCCATACAAACATAGCATGCTGTCTAGCACTTAGTTGTTCCTCACTGCACATTGGCTTGGTTGGACAAATAGGCAGCTCCCCTGCTCGTTCTGGACTTTGATGCTACAACCTTTAGGCTTATTATCCCTGGGCACCTCTGGTCTGAAGATCTGTGATCAGAGTGCTTCTGGAGGGGGAACCCAAGTTCATTACTGAGCTAGGTAAACTCTGCTCTTTGAAGATGTGTTTCAAAAATATACATTTCTGGGGTCCACTGCCAAAGATTCCAATTCAGTGGATCTGAGGTGGGGCCCAGGATATGAATTTTATAAGCTTCTCTGTTGATTTCACTGCAAGTGGTCTCCAGAAATGTGGTCCCCAACTGCCCGGAAGTCTGGTTTCCAGAAATGTGTAGGTTTTCAAATCCAGGCCAAGTGATATGTATACTGCTGTATTTCATTGTTATGCACATTCCCTGCCCTCCTCCCCCAACACACACACACATTTTGACTTCTCTGGAATTGAAATGTGTCTTACAATTCATCACGTTATAATTTAATTGGCAACTTTTTTCTTTCCTGGGTACATATAATTATAGCATATGCTACAGTCAATTCCTTCTTAGCTTTGATGAAATATGGTATTTTGATTACTGAGTTTGTAATTGATGCAAGAGAAAACACCTCTTTTATATCCAAAGGTGGAATTTACACATTTTAACTCTAATTTCTCCATATAATAGTTGGTATACAAAATCTATAGAATGCATACATTAGTTATAGTCTGATGGGAATAAATAGTATTGGAGTTTAACAAATTTATTGAATTCTTGGTTTGAAAATATGAAATGCTCTCAAATAAGTGTAGGCTATCCGTTAAGTTCAAAGACCCTTTAATAGTGCACAGAAAATGTTTAAAGAGCCAGCTTAAGTCTATGAGCAAAACAAGCCTGCTGATAGTAATAAGTTCAAATTGGAAGTCTTATTGCAAATTCTTGAGTTAGATTCTTGACTGCACAGAGTGTACAGACAGAAATACCATTTATCAAGAAGACGGTAAATTAAACCCTTCTTGGTTTTTATTTAATCACTGGGTTTGCATTTAAAATATTGCCTTTCATTGAAACTTTAGTTTTCACTGCCCTTTTGAAGTGCTTTTTTGTATCTGAAGCAGTATGACAATTTTCTGTCCCATTCCTCCTCCCATATTCTTCTTTACTCTCTTGTCCTTTTTGTGTTTTATGGAATCTGTCATTCAGTTAAGGATCAGGTTTGGGCATCAGGAAAGATTTGAGGTATGTTAGTATTCTGGGGCTTCTTGGTTTTCAAGCATTTCTTCTTCAACCCACCAAGCCTAAGCTGACATTTGGCTCAAATCAGTGATCAAGATCTAAAGTGAAAATATCCTTGAGGGCAAAACCAACAGATTCTCTGGGCTCTGATGCCTTGTTTCTGTTCTACTCTCTTGAATGCAGGGTTTCTCAACAGTGGCACTATTGACACTTTGGACCTTTTTAATTCCTTGTTGTGGGAAGCTGACCTGTGCTTTGTAGGATGTTCAGCAGTATCCTGGTCTTTACTTACTAGATGCCAGTAGCATTCTCCTAGTGAAAATCAAAAATGTTCCAAACCTTGCCAAATGTCCCCTGGGGAGCAGAATCGCCCCCAGTTGAGAACCACTGCTTTAATGAACCAAAGGATAGGAAATGCGCCTGTCTGTGGTATACCAGGGCAAGACACGTTTTCATTCATTTTTTTTTTCAGGAGGTATCAGGGATTGAAGTCAGGACCTCGTACATGGGAAGCAGGCACTCAACCACTGAGGTTCATCACTCCCCAATGAGAGCTGGTTTTTTCGTTTTTTTCGTTTGTTTTTAGAAGGTACCAGGGATTGAACCCGGGGCCTCATACATGGGAAGCAGGCGCTCAACCACTTGAGCTACATCTACTCCCTTCATTCATTTTTTTTATTTTTAAAGATTTTATTTATTTACTTTATCCATTTTAAACCCCCCCTTCCCCATTTGCTGTTTTTTGTGTCCATTCACTGGGCTATTCTCTGTGTCTGTTTCCTGCCATCTCTTCTCATCCTTCTCCTCCAGTCTTCACCAGGATTCGATCCTGGAGACCTCCGATGTAGAAGAGAGGTGTTCTGCCACCTGCACCACCTCGGTTCCTGGTTTTCGGAGCATCTCGTCTTGACTCTCCCCTGCGTCTCTCTCCTGTCAAGTCATCATCTTGCTGCATGGCTCCCGGGGCCTGGCGGCTCACCGGCACACAGAGCCTGGCAGCCCATGCGCCTTCTATATATATGTTTTTATTTTACCGGGAGGTCCCAGGGATCAAACCCAGGTCCCTCCATATGGCAGATGGACGCCCAACCATTTGCGCCACATCCGCCCCCACCCCATTCATTTTTTAAAAACTTTAAGTCTTGGTTATTTTTGCATTCTCACTAATAATCCACAGCATTAACTAAATCAGGGAGGGGAGGAAGAAAGAGAGACTTAACTGGTATTTCAGACTTGTTTCAGAAAATGAGATCTTTAAGAGAATGCAAGAATTAAGTCTTCCAGGTTTAGAATGTCCAGGGATGTGTTTTTGCAAATCAAGCCTGGAGCAGGAAGAATAAGAGTGGTATGATTTTAGAAATGATCGGTGCTTCATTTGTGCCATTTGTACCTTTCTGGTAGTCAACCACAGTCCCGATCTCCCAGAATTCACTGCCGGAACTTCTTCAGGCTTTTAACTCCCCTCCCTCCTCATCAAAACTGAAGTTGCAGGGAGGAGAGGGAACTTGGTCATTAACTGGGAATGTTGCCCAAATGGAAGGTGGGGGGCAGTGTTGGGACACACGTTGTGTCCAACAGGTACCGTTGTTATCGTGTCAGTTTAGTGGGTTAGAGAAGATGGCTCAAGCTGCCAAGGGAGCAGACAGAGATACACGTGTGTGAAGGCCAGGCTTTGGGGATCAGTTATTGTCACCTGAGCCTCCTGAAAACACACACCTCACAGCAGAGATTATGGTCGAAAGGCCATGTTTTAAAGGTGACTATATTCCTTAAGCAGGGATATATTAAACACCTGCTCTGCATAGAGCAGGGGGTCTTAACCTTTTTTGTTCCACAGACCCCTTTGCCAGTCAGGTGAAAACCACGGACCCCTTCTCAGAATGTAGCGGCAGATAGTTTATGACACTCAATACTGGAGGTCAGGGAAAATAAAGATAATAAGTTGATTTTTTTTTTCAGTTCAAGCTCACAGAACCCCTGAAATCTTTCTGTGGACCCCTGGTTAAGAACCCCTAGCACAGAGGTTCAGGAATAAGTGGAAATGGAGCTAATTGAGAACCTGATCTGTAATAAGCACTCATTACATATTTGATAAATGAGCCTTTAAGAAAACCCACAAAGGGGAGCAGGTGTAGCTCAGTGGTTGAGTGCCTGCTTCCCATATACAGGTTCAATCCCTGGTACCTCCTTAAAAAAAAAAAGAAAAAAAAACCATAATCCCTGATGTTACGATTACACAGCATTATAGCTGCCTGGACGAAGCACAGGCCCGTTGGCCGAGGAGGCCTCTGAAGTGTTAGCCTTCCACTGAGCCCGTTCTGCTCACGGTTGATAGATGGTCCCCCAGCCCTGTCTAACCGTCTGCTAGTCTACAGAAGCTAGTAGCTAGGGATCGGCAAGCATGTAGAGTCCCCTCCACACAGCAGCACAAAGGAGCCCTGCCTGGCACCAGTGAGACCGCAGGCCCCGTGCCTGGCACCGTTCCTGGAGATGCAGAACAGCCTTCTTTATTCCAGTCTCCAGCCTTCTGGCTTGCGAGGAACACTACCCGGCTGTGAAGTGTTTTATAGGATTATAACGGGTTGTGCCAAAGGCAAGTTCTGAAAGGTACTTTGTGCCGTTGCTTCGAGTGAAGCTGTTAGGGCAGTATTGTACCTAAGTCAGTAAACACACACACACACACACACACACACACACACACACAGGTAGGACGGGAAACACTGCGCTCCTGGGGCCGCTCAGCCGGGCAGCATTGTGGGTTGCACCGTCTTCCCACAACTGTGACTCCAGCTTCCTGGGTGTTCTTGAGAAGCCTCCTGTGGGCCAGCCTGCTTTCTGATAACGCCTTTGATCACAGCACCCCCGGTTCTGTCAATGGCAGAGCAGCATGCTACACTTGGGGGAGGTTCTGAAGTCGGGGCACTAGGTGGAAATTGCATGGGGTCAAAAATACCCGTGAAAATCCTTTAATGTCTCAAGGACCACTGTAACCATTGGGCAATTTGATGTAATTATGAATTCCAAAAATATAATTGGATCATGCTTGTAATCTGATCTGTTAATCTGGGCATGATTAAGTTATGATTAGGGTGTTGACTGGGCCACGTCAGTAGGGCGTTGAGCCCCACCCCTTGGTGGGTGGGGAATCGAATATAAAAGGCAAGGCAAAGGACAGAAGAAGCAGTCTTTTGAGAAGCAGTTTTGATGTTGGAAAGAAGGCCCCAGGAGAAGAGAAGCAAGCCGTTCGCCTGATCGTCTACATCTGACCTTGTGGAGGAAACAGGAGCTTAAGCCCGGAGAGAAACGCAGCCCCAGGAAGAAACGCAGCCCCGGGAAGAGAGGAACCCCAGAAGCCTGAACCCTGGCAAACGCCGGCAGCTGTCTTGCTCTAACAATGTGGCAATGGACGTGGTGAGAGAAGAAACATAACGCTTTATGGCCTGGTATCTGTGGACTTCTACCCCAAATAAATACCCTTTGTAAAGACCAACCCATTTTTGGTATTTCACATTAGCACCCCTTTGGCTGACTAATACAACCACATACACCCAAAATTTCTGGTTTGCATTTACAGGCCTTATTGTACCAAAAATACATATCTTTGAACACTGGAGTCCTGTTCAGGGTAGTGAGACATTCATGCTGTGAGAAGCTTGCAAGAATCAGGCCACCCAGGGGAACTGCAGAGTCCCATCCTTCCTTTCTCACTCATTTCGAGGTTTATACGTTCTTGCATCACTACTGAAATCATTACTGGCTGTTAGTAATCATTCAAGCGAGTGCCACCCAGGATCCAAGCCCATCCTGAACAGGGAAGAACACATCAGTGGCCAGAGTCATCTAGGTGAGGTGGTGGCCTGTGAGGGCGAGAGGAGCAGGGAGAGGGAGGCGAGAGGTCCTTGGAGTCCTGGGAGCCAGGGAACCCTGAATGCGCATCTCAGCGCCTCCTGGCCCAGCTTTGGCTGTGGAGTTCATTGAGGGCTGCTGTGGTTGGGTGCCTTTGGGTAGGAGGCTCCCCTCACTCCCCCACCATCGCACGCCCACTTCACCAAGCTTAGGGGGCACCGATGTGAGTACCCCATCAGTGAGCTCAGGCTAAAAGGACAAAGTTGCGTACCTCTTCTTGATCCACTTCCTTCCCATGGCTCTAGGGTGTATATTTGCAGGGAAAGAACCCAGAAGCTCTCTTCGAACTCAGTTGGAACCCACTCATTAGCCCCCTTTACAAGAGTGGTAACAGCGGGGTGGCCAAACTAGGTCAAATTCTTTCTGCTTCCTAAGGCAGTTTGTCTACACTAGCTGATGCCTGGGTGTGGGTTTGGTACCTGAGGTGAAAAAGTGAGTATTATGAGGTTTCCTGCCTGGAAAGCAGGAACTGCT
The DNA here is from genome assembly GCA_029593785.1 of Cabassous unicinctus. NCBI lineage: Eukaryota > Metazoa > Chordata > Mammalia > Cingulata > Chlamyphoridae > Cabassous > Cabassous unicinctus. Next base: position 990 of record JAQZBX010008644.1, on the reverse strand, counting down.
GGCTTCTGACCACAGCTGGAAGCACAGCACACTTTGAGAAGGGAAAAAATTCAACAGTGCAGCCTACAAAAAAACTTTTGAGATAATGATCATTTTAATGTTTTAAAAAATTAATAGCTAATTTCCCAAATAACACATGAATATAGTTTCCTTGTAAAATTTTTAAAAACATTAGCCATAAATTTAAAGTCCCCTTGGGCCACTGTCTCTAATCTTTTTATCCCAGGTGCCCCTTCCTAATGTACCCCCAACCCTCAGCCCCAAGGAGATTAGCCTGAGTTTGCTGCAGATACTTCCAGTTTTCAGTACACTTTCCTATATAAAATAAATGTTTTTAACATAAATGGTATTTGACGGTTCTTACACTGCAACTTGTTTTAAATAACTTAACAGTATACCTTTTTGACTGCTGCTAAGGCGGGTTTATTTAAGCGTTCCTCTGTTGATGGGTGTTACGGTCGTTTCCGGTTTTTTTTCACTGTCCCAAGCAGGATTGCAGTGAACGGCGTTATGCATTCCTCCTTAGACAGTTACTTGTGGATGCTTCTCCAGAGCGGATCCAGAAAGGCGTGGCATGCTTGAAACAGACTGGTAGTGGTGGAAATGTTCTGTATTCAGACCGTGAGGCTGATTACACGGGTGTTGGTATTTGTCAGCGCTCAACGAGCTATACACTTAAAATGGGTGCATTTTACTGTTTGTAAATTATACTTCAATGACGTTCACTTAAAAAGTTAAAAAAAAAAAAAATGCATGCAGGGAAGACTGGCCTGGAAATAAGGCCAGAGTACCACGTCTTCTGAAAGTGGACTTTTAAAGCGCTCGCTCCTCACCATGGGTTCCTTCCCTCGCTAGAATTTTGCCCGGGTCACCTCTCTCCCACCCGGTGAGTGCCGGGGACCCCGGGCGGAGCCCCAGAGCTTTCCGCGGGGTCCAAGCTGGGCTCTCCGCGCCACGCCCCGAGCCAGGGGCCACGCCCCCGCCACGCCC